>JBAMHX010000019.1:12305376-12319009 GCA_037177515.1 Pseudomugil tenellus
CATGTGAAGCCCTCTGAGACAACTTGTTGTGATACTGGGCTATATAAATAAAATTGACTTGACTTGACTTGACTATCAGTGTATGGCAGTTGTTCAAAGCAGCCATTTAAATGACCAGGTGCCAGTGGAGCTGGGGTTTGGGATCTGACTAGCATACCCTGTGACATATTTCAGTCTAAATGACCACAGCTTCTCAGTGATACTAATAGATTGTTATATATATTTTTTCCGGTCTAGTAATTAAGTGAAACATGAACGCTCAGTGTTCATCCCAGATGTTAAGTCAGCCTTTTAAATAAACCTAAAGTGGATACTGGGATGATTCTGGGAACTGAACATCTGCCGCAGGGAGTCTCAAGCAGGTGTTTTGTCTCGTTACAAAACGTCCCTGTTTAGAAGTTCATCTGTGTCTCAGTTGCTGTTTCAGAACCGCAAGGTACTCGTGTCTGAAGGCCATTGTGTGTTACATGCCGTTGAGCAAATATGATGCTAAAGTGCAGAACTGGTGGGTAAAATACTAAACAGATCCTTTGTCAACCTGTAGAACCACCTTTAGCGGCAATATCTTAACGTTTCCCTTTTAACAGGTTGTAACTCACACCATTGTAGAGGGATTTTGTCCTGCTCTTATTGACAATGTTTTTAATGTAGACTTTTGTTGTAATATGAAACCCCTTGATTATTTCCCTTTTCATTCATTGTTTGTGGTGTTGCATGACCAAATACCAGCCAAGTGTTTTAATACAGGTCTGAGACAAGAATATTTTGGTGTGCAGGTCATATCACTCGATGCAAAGCATTCAGACCATACGGCTGCAGAAAAACCCACATGGTCACTACTCCTTGTGGATGCAATCCTTGTTTATTTCAGAGCAGCCTTCTCTGCATATCCCTCTAAATGCACCATGTCTTTCTAAAAATAAACCACGATGAACTTTACAGTTAACATGTGAAGTTAAGTCTGTTGATTTACAACTATGAATGTTTTGCACTTATAAATCTGGGAATGTGTCAACACATACCTGAATATTTAATACCAACACACTGTAAAGAGATCATTTTAGTAGAATTCATTTTAGAACAATGCTATTTTCCCAGTTTGTTTCTTTTCAGAATAAGAGCGCAGAACACAGAATAAAGTTATGAAATCATTTATTCCCAGCACATGTGGTTGTGTACATCTCCAGCATATGATACTGTGCACATGAGAAGCATCATTGACATTAACAGTGGTCACATTTCTGGCTCACACACAGGCAGGCAGGCAGACTGTCGGTCAGGTTTTCAGATTGCCTGACTCGTTATTTCACCCACTTCTTTTTGACTCATTTCTGATTTTGCGTTGCTGTGGTATTCATGTCTGTGTAAACACCACAAGAGCTACAGTACTGGCTCTGGCGTGTGGTGAGACAGAAATAGTTGCTTTTTTTTGTCTTGACATTCTTTTTTTTCTTCTTTTCTTTCTGATTAGGCAGGTAAGAAAAGGGTGGGGCTGTAGGATTACTGACTACACATCAAGCTAGAACTCTGTAAATTTCTTCAGTGCAGGCTTGGTCTCTATTATATGGAAAAAAAAGGAGGGATTACACTCATTGATAAATTTATCTGTCCCTCTTTTCCCCATTTTTCCACATGCTCTTACTATGTAGCAAGCTAAACACAACTTTATATCAACAGGAAAGAATTTGACAAAATGAAACCTTTGCAAGATCACAAAAATGATTCACACACACACGTTCTGAAACAGACACCTTAAAACGTAAACTGTAAGCGCCTCAAATAATCCAAAACAGAGCAACTAAACTAATTCAGACTCCCAAGAGTTGTACGGTTCCCGATAGGGCGCTGGAAACATGACCTGTGCTTTGTGTTCAGCTACACAACAAAACAAGGCGGAGACGGCGCTCTTATAATTTTCTAGTCTGCAGGGTACGACTATTGAAACCATGATACGTTGATTCCTTTCTACCAGCCTGATGCATGATGGGTTGTTTGATACAAAGCAGCTCCTGGAACGGAGGGTTAAACGCACAAGCAACTCCATCATCTCTAAACCAGCTCATCTAGCATCTCTTGTTATCAAGAGCTACTAAGGTTTATTTTCTTTCAGAGAGAGAGCCTATAAGTCTGTAACCTGTTTGGTCCATTTTATAGTAGGTTGTTGGATAGGCAATACTGCTTTGCTAGAAAATATGCGTGTACATTTATGGCCAAAACCCAAGAGACCACGCTTACCTCTAAGCCAGGGTTTCAAAGTCCACACACAAACCAGAGGAGTCAAAGATAATGTGAGGCTCTGTGTGTACATGTGAGTAAAAGGTTGAGCTAAAAAGCCAATATGGCACCAGAGACAAGTAAATTTCATGAGAGCAACAGAAATATCTGATCCATAACACATCAACTAAAACAGTAGAAGAACAAGGTGTGCAGCACATGTGTTAGAAAAGCAGAGTGCAGACGCCAACACAGAAATATGGCTGAAAGCTTCAATCACTAAGTGATAAGAGTTAATGAAAATTAGTCCTTCTGAAGAAAAATAATAAATAAAATAAAAAAAAGTGGTGCCAAAAATCCACAAAATGAGGATACGTCCACTCATTTAGCCTGGATACTCCTGAGTTAGCAAACTCAGCTGATCAGTAAATGTTTAATTAAGACAACCCTGTCAAGAATGTTAGAAAAGCAGAATTAGGTGGAATTCTCCTTTAAGCAACTGTCTATTAGATCGCATGCTGTTCTGAAGTACATGTTAATCAAATACTGGCCTAGAGCTGGTTGTGCGCGTCGTTTAGGAAGGGCAACGAGCAATAAGGAAACTGCTTTTTTTATTCCGTCTCTAGCCGGCCAAAGCACCACCCACCAGTCTCTCTTGGAGCCTCGATCCTTCCTTTTCCACAAAGAAACCATTTAAAGACAATAAAATAAAATCAAAATACACAGAACAATGTCAACATTCCCGTCATCTTGCATCCTCCCTGGTCTCTCTTCTTCTAACTAATCTCCATCTATAATTATGTTTTCAATATGAAACAGTGGACACACCCATGTCAGATTCTAACATTTACATGGCCTTCGTGCAGTCTCTGTGCTTTCCAACGCACCGTCGTGTAGAGAGAGAGGGAGGATGCAGACAGAAAGTAGAGGCAGGCAGAGAGGGACAGGGGGAGGCTTCTGCTCCAAAACAGAGGGTGGAGTATTTGTGATGCCGTCTGTCCTTCTCGCTACTTCAGGATCAGATGAAGTCCTTCACTCAACTCGTCTGGAAGGGAATGCACAAGAAGAAAAACAGATTCAGTTCTTGTTAAATGAAGACAGAATGCTTTTTTTCCTCATGCTGGGAGAATGAGCTGACCTTTGACAGTGCCGATCAAAAAACAGCTCTCGTCAGGCAAGTTGTAAACCATCTGGGAAGAAGAAAAAAGAAAACGAGAAGTTAGCGCTCAGACAATAGCCCCTTCACCATTTCAAGACGTTTTCTTCTATTTAGTTCCAGTGAGTGACGCTGACGGATGAGTCAGAAGTGCATCGAGACGAACAGTACAGTGCTTGTGACAGCAAAACAACTACATGCAGAATGGAGTGGTTCATGGTGAGATAGCATACACGATAGTGGCACTGCTCCTCCATCCCAGCTCTGCCATTTACTCTCTCCACTATGTGTATTTGTGAACCATCTCTTCGCCCCAGTTAAGCTGTAGAGTCTTAATGAAGCAGTAAATAAGTCTGCGTCATCAAATCTTGAATATATAAAACAAGGACAAATAAAAAAGACGGAGGTATTTAAAAAAAAAAAAGGGACACAGTTAAATATCAGTTTAATTAAATTGAATAAAAAATGTCCACAAAAAAAAATTAAACATCAAATTAACAAATGGAAAAATAATTGAGGATGTTCAATATTATAGCGATTTTTCTTTTAACCAATATACTGATTTTTCCAACTCTTAATGTTTATACAGATTTAATATATTGAAACCCTCCCAATGTCCAAAACAGGTGGTCTACGCCGCTCTTTATGTTGCAAATGACGACGTGGTTTGATGATGTCACAGCTACAGGATTTAAAACACATCTAGTAAAAATGACATATATTATATTTTGTCGTTATAAGTTAGAGGAGAATTATCTGCAGAGTTTGATATAAATTATCTACATGTTCTATAAAGTTGTCAAAATAAAAACCGATACAGATCATTTCTGATTTCACATTTTAATGCAGATATCAGTCAGTAAAACTAAGATGCTGATAATATCTGACGTCACTAGTAGTAAAATTATTTACTGTGTAGAAGATTTTGTTTAAGAACAGAGGCTCTACCGGATCGTACTGCAACCTCGCTCAGACGGTGAGCCATTCTCACAAAGTGGTGGGTTGATCTATTCACAACAGACCTGCTCTTCTAAGATAGTGTCACAACCCTTAAGCACTAGTTTATTTAATAACATTAATGTGTTTTGGATAAAAGTGCAGCCAATGCCACAATTAAACAGCACCTGCAACTTGTTAAGGACGTTGAGTGCTGGGACCATCACGCAGAGAAGATAAAAGTTGAGATTATATCTCAGCATGAACACTGGACTCATTCAGTCTGGAGAAATTCATTTCTTGCTTCCTATTTGTTCAGGTGTATATTCTTTATTTCACTTCCTTAACCCGATCTTATTGTTTACATGTATATACTTTCTGATATGCTTCTTTAATACAACATTTTTTGATCTCAATAAGGACAAACATTTAATTTAACATTATTACTGCATTTAGTGAAGGCATTTATTTATCTAAAGCAAAGTGGATGAGAAAAGCAATAAAAACTTGTGATGCTCTGTTACCACATCTTTCCAAACAATACAAGTACTTAGAGCCTAGTACTTGCTGATAGCGCGTACCGGTAGGAGTACTAATAAATCATGCTACAGTTCAGTGGTAAGACGTGTGTATCAGGATGCCATTGTAAACTCCGCTCACTGGCAAAACCACATGTAGATTTTTAAATGGGTGCAAGTATAACTTTGCTGTTTAGGCTTTGCTTTGTATTAACTTGCTAAACTTGTTCATTTTTTCACATTTGTATTGTGTTCTGTGTTTCAGAAGACTTATGAATATCATGTAGGAATACACGGCTCTAGTAATGAAATAGTCGTGGATCCCTCATCGAGACTCAGAATCAGAAGTAAATCACCCAGCTGCCTCTTATGGACTGACACAGAAAGCAAAAAGGAGATGCATTTCTATTCACATTTCTATTCTTCCAATACATCTAAAGCAAGAGTCTGAGACTACACTAACACCAGCAAAGAACGCACATCAGTCACTTCAACTACCTGACAATCAGACAGAATTAGTGTTTTTCTAAACTCTCCCAGGAAGATGAAGGTGAAACATGTTAAAGTCTTCATGTCCATCAGAAATGCAGCTGAACAAACAGGATCTACTGTGACTGTTAGAATTTATGAGTCGTATTACGTTTTAAAATGTTTCTGATAGTCTTTGAGGGTTTAATTAACGCCAACACTTTATATGAGAGCTGAACTTTAACGTTTAGAACGATTTCACTGAGTAAAACCGTTTTTATTCACTTCAACACATCTCAGAAGTTGGTTTCTATTCTGTTTTCACCCATTTAAGGAAAATTAATCTGAAGAAGATGTCTCATAATGTGTCATTTAAACATGTAGTCCACCTCGCCTTCACCTCGTCCTGCTAAAAAGGTATCAAACCTTCCCAGTAGGAAATGTTTGCTTTGCTTCACATGCATGTTCATGCCTAACAGATGTAGGGGATGAATTCAGTGAATGACGCGAGTGTGTGGGGTACCTGGTCACTTAGCAGGATGTGTATCCCTGTAGGACCCTGTCTGTACACCTGGTTGATCGTTCCCAGTGGAATGCCACACACACATGCCATCTTGCGGATGAGTTCTGCAGCTGTAAGCTCTTCTAAGTACAAAGCATGGTACACTGCACAGAAACAGAGCAGAGGTCAGATTTCACACTCATGCTGACATTCACACACACTCCAGTGTTTCACAACCGGCAGCAAAGTGTTTTCCCACCATGTAAACTGGGTGAGATGCTGTGATCTCCATTTTCATTGGTGCAGTGCCTCTCCAGCAGGGGGCTCTCCTGAGGAGACTCCTGACAGACATACACCGTCAACCTGGGACGCACAGACCTGCACACAAAGAAAACAACACAATGAGGTGTGTTCACAGAGAAGGAGGCAGGAAATGAAAGGTCACGCTCAACAAATTATGACAGGACGAAGAGACGTTTTTGCACCTGAACTATCCTGTCCTGTTTTTCTCTGCTGTGCTTCATTAATGGCAGAGAGAGAGAAATAAGAAAGAAAAGGTAAAGAAATACACACCTGGATTTGAGTGCATTAAAGAGTCTGATCCCATCTGCTGGTCCGCAAATCTGGACCAGGTCATCCCGGGTTAGCTTCAACAAATCAGAACCTGAAGAAACAGATTCAGTCAGCTGCAGAGCAGGTGTTGCTGTGCTGCTTTGTAACATGGCTGCTATGTAAGGTGTTTATTTTGAGTTGTAGTCGGAGTTTGGTATCTTTCTTGAGGACACTTCCTGCCCCACCAGTCATCTAAAATCATTGCTATGTGCAGATATTTCAAAACAATTTTCAATCGCCCCATTTCTAATTAATATAAAGTTTTCTTCCGAATGCAATAAAACAATACTAAACAGTTTGTTTGATTCAGTTCCACGTCTGTGTACCTGAGAAGTGAGAGAAGAGTCGAGCGTAGGAGCTGAAGCGATTTTTCAGCAGCCACTTCTGTGTGTCCTGTATGGAGGCAGTGGGGCTCAACTGCTGTAAAACGTTACACACAAGTAGATTTCAATGGATTTATCCTCCTATTCATGTTTACTGAATAATAATATAATAGTAGCAAATTCCACATTCATTGGATATGATTTTCTAAAAATAGGCAGTATATGTCTTAATATTGACTTATAAATTAACTTATATAGTCACAGAATTTCCTCATTTCAGATTAGAGGCACCTGGATGATGGTTCTCATGATAAATTAATCTACAAAGAAAAGCTGTGCAAAGAAAAAGGTATTTGAATGCATCCTTTCCAGACTGTAGGACAAAAAAAAATCACTATGGAAAGAATTCAAATGTAATTTCATCTGGAAAATCAGCATGATGTCACACACACACTGTGTTGATATGCAGTCCCATGATTACCACCCGGGCGTTCACATGAAGCGCTACCTCCTTATCAAACACTCCAGCCAGCGAGCTGTGGCACAGAGTTATAATAAAAACAAAATGGCAGAAAACGAACTGTAATGTTCACCTAAAGACAATCAGGATCCGACATTACCTGTAAAAACTACGCTTGTTGACGAAGACGTTGTCCGATAAAGAAACTGAGAGAACAGGACATTGTTTTTCTAAAGCGCTGCGAAAGCCTGACTTAGAGCGAGCTCTTCTTTTACTGTAACAAACAGCATAAACGCTAGAAGCTAGTTGAACATAAGAGCGACCATGTTGTTTATGCAGATGAATGAATGCGTGAAAGATTGAAATGGAGCTGTAGCTCACGGCGCACTTTGTTTGGTCTACTGGCTCAACACCAAAACGTGGTGAAACAATTTGGCTTATTGCTCCATTAAAAATAAAAAAAGTGAAATAGCGGCAGTCTTATGGTTTAATGATTAGTTATGTAAAGAAAAGCAGGTATTTATTATAAGTTTCAGATAAAATAAGTCAACCCATCATAATACCTGGACTAGGGCTGGGCGATATGATCAAAATCTCACATCACAATATAGAATATTTTTTGGAATTTCACTGAATAAATTATTCTTATTAAATTGCGATAGAAATGCAGACAGGGCGATATAGTTCATTTTATATCCCCAAAACAATATGCATCCTGATATAGACATCAGGGCTTGAAATTCACTGCAGGATTGCGCATAATATTGTACACAATACTCCACAAACGTGACTTATAATGCGGGAAATTCCCGCATCCAAAAAGGGAGATTGGCAGATTTGCGCTCATTCCTTCTCTCCCGGAGCTGTAAGCCAGCTACCCCCCCCACAGCCAAAGCAAACATTTAATACGGTTGCCGTCGCTGCCAATACTGCGGGTTAAAATGTTAACCTAACTTATCATCTAAAGGGAAAAAACAGAAAAAAAATTAGAAACCAGTGCGAGTAACGGTGTTGGTATCCGCACGAGGCATTGAACTCGAACAAAGAATATTACCCGTCCGTGATGTCTGGAAGATGCTTCCTTTTGTAGCACAGGAAATGGAAAGCACTACGTTAGAACAAATATCTCCCTCCATCTGTGGGAACTAAAACTACAAGGTGCTGAACAGATACTCTGTTGCAGCGTCTGGAGTTCATTACGAGCACTTTTGCCGCCGTTCGCAGCTATTTTTTTGGCTTTTGCTTTTTGAATCTCTCTGTAATCTTTGCTGAGATTCTTGAATAGGTGCTAAAATAATTTGCGTTAGAATCCGTTGTTTATTAAACATGCCGGCTCCCGGTCCCAACAACTGTTGTTCGTGCCACGTCGGCCTTTTCATATCCAAACCACACTCATGCCTTTTAGGTACAGGCTCCTCGGTTTGAGTTGTCATCTTGTAGAGCATTACCCTGCTCTGAAACACGTCTGTCACCGTCTTTCTGTGTTGCAGGGAATGCAGTAAAGCGCTTCTTGACATGAATTACTTAGTGAAGCACCATACCACTGTGTACACGATAGAACCTCATATGAAATGATACATTTACCATCATCCTGACGATATATATAGTCATATTGCCCAGCTCTAACCTGGACCATCTATGATTTCATCATTCAGTGTTGAGTTTTTGTTCAAAAAATGAAAAGTAAATTTAAAAAAAAGTATTTTCTTTGCATTGTGTATAAATACACACTAACCTCTGAGCTGCTGTGGTTGCCAGGGTCTACCTGGTGATTAGGAGAGGACGAGTCACTAGAAAACAAAGAATCAGATTTGGTGACATCAATCGTATTATTTCAAGTCCAAAGTCTGCATGAAAACACATACCTGTCTAGTACTGAGGAGGTTGTGTAGGTGGACAACGGGGTGGAGGTGAAGGAAGGGGTAGCTGCCTGGCTGGTGCTGGTGTAGGCGGCATCTGGCCAAGGGGAGCACTGAGGAAAATAATCCACACAATTGCTTAAGCCTCACAAGCAAGACATATGCAGCTGCAACCATCCACAAGAGCTTAAAAGATTACAAACAAGTCAATATGGATTGAAATTTAGACCATCTCCACCCAAACTATCGTCTAATACATGTCACCATAGCAACCCCTCCACACCAACTGATGATTTAGCTGTTTAAAAATAAAACAAAACTATGGATGGTGTGACCGAGGAGGAGGAGTGGATGAGAGTAAGGTGCTTACACTGCCTCTCTTGGCCAAGGAGTCGCCACAGTCAGCGGGAAGAGTCCGCTTGCTGGACTTTTTCAGCTCGTGGTCGCCTGCATCCTCTATGATGGGCTCGAGCCGAGTCTATATGCGGACACACACAGAGGTTAGCCACCCGTCGACCAACACACACATTCATAAGAGAAACACACTAAAGATTTTTTAACAAAACAAAGATAATGTTCTTATACATATGCAGCAATAAACCAGGGTTTATTCATACTGGTGTGTGTTTAATTACAGACCTGACTTAATTATCTCACTGAGATTAATGAACAACAAACAACACTTTTGAGTTTTTCTATTGTTCACGTTGCAAATACCATCTTGTTCTCTAAAACATGGGATTACTTTAAGTAGCTTGATGCGGTTTCAGTTCATATCACTTCAGTATTAAGCTGCATGGGAAAACTGATAAACCAATGAAGCCTATAATTATACAAAAAGAGCCTTAAAAGCTTCTTAAAAAAACTACTTTTCCACTTTAGTATTTGTTTAGAGCAGAATCAACAAAATTTGTGAGCAAAATTAAAACAAAAAACACAGTCTGATGAATAAAATGAGGTAAAAATCAAATAAATCAAACTATGGAGTGAGGTTGCTTCATCCATGTAGAAATTAAATGAAAAGCATGAAGGACCTTTGAATTATTTTAAGTGAAGTTGCTTAGTTGTGCTTCTTGACTGGGAAAATAATCCAGTGAAATGATGGGATTGTGGCAGTAACACACAGACATGGCTGTTTGTTAGATGTTTAATCAGAAAAATAGTAATTTTAACGTATCATTTTGCAGGAATGTGTTTCATTCTGTGGGATGAACAACATGGAAACTGAAGCAGGATGCTTATCAGTATTTTAGTCTAGATTGCTCTACGGCCACATAAAGCCTGACGGTGGACCGACTGCAGACTGACCTCTGATAGAACAGTGGTATCGTAAGAAGGCTGGTACTTTTCCTTCTCTTGAGCGGGGCGCTTCTCCATCTTTTCTCTGTCCGTCTTTTGTTTCCGATCCGCCCCCTTTGGCTAAACAGGAAGCAAAGGAGGCGTAATTACTGTGCGAGTCCATCTGCAGGCTGATGATGATTTGCTCTGTAAGAGATGGAGGATTTACCTTGAAGACTTTGATTTGGCAGGAGGCAGAGTGAAGGTGCTCTGTGTACTCTCCACCGTCTCCCTGGGTGAACGTGTCGATCTGGATCCTGAAGGGGACGCCCTTCTCTCCGCCATGCTTTCTGGGAGTGAACTCTGTGCTGATGCAGTGCACCTGCACACAGTGGGGGGAAAAACAGTCTGCTGTGCTCACAATGTGTCTTTGATGTGGAGATTTAGTGGCAACAGGATGTTTCTCCTTACCTGCACAAACACAGAAGCTCTTTTGTTGATGTCCCACAGAAACTCTGCAGCGTTAAGCTGGGAGGGGTGAGTCTTCGGCTCCACAATGCCCACTGACATGGGGATATCTGTTTCCGACACAGATATTTGAGCTACTCATCTCACTCATGGGACTGTTTAACATTTCCTGCCAGGTATCCTTACCGATGTCAAGGAGACGGTCGCCGGGACGATTCCACTTCCAGCCTTCCAGCTGCTGGTGTTCTGTGTACTGCAGCCGACGGTCGTGAAACACTACGCGAATGGTACTCTACACACACAGAAACACACATTAGATAGTAAAGTGTACTTGATATCAGAAGTGATAGTTAAGCTCTAGCTTTGAGGGTCTTCTAACCTTCACCATCTTGTTGGTGAGCTCTGGTAACTCCCCTGATCGCCTGTTGTCCAACATACGCACCTCATAAGACTGGCCTGAGTGAGACAGAGAGGATGTGCACAGAAAATTAAGAGAAAGAAAACATGTAATGGACTGCACAGAGGGAACATGCTTCTTTTTAAATGCAATCTGGATGAGACACAAGACAAAATCTCATTTTGAGCCACACTGCAGAAATAAAACACTCATATTTTCTCATGAGTTCATCTTTGTTTCTCTTTTAAATAACATTTCTGATAAAATTATCCTCATGTTAACTTTTAAACTAAATATCTGGACACCAGTATGAGGTCGTAATGATAATTTATTTGATAAGTTATTTGAGCTTTTTTTACAGGATAGAGAAGAAAACAAGAAAATATGAGAAATTAATTCTGCTTTAGTTTTCATAAAATATATAATGTATAGAACAAGTTTAAAATAATGCAACATATTTTTCCTGCAGCTCCCAATCACAAGTCTCTAAAACCAGTTTAGATGATGATTCGACTATGCTGGAATTCATTTATCAATGTGATTTATCTGAATAACTCATTGTTTTTATATTATCAAGCGATGTTTCTGTACTTTAGATCAGGCAGTGTGTGGCCTCCTTGCTGCTTAGAGACATAACAGACTTTTGAAAACAAGCTGCATTTATTTATTTTGTTAACATGCTGTAAAGACGGATTACACTAGTCATACTTTAACACATCTCATGTGTTCACAATGGAAACTAAATGGGTTGAAATAATCAATAAATTGTGTTTATATGATCTATGAAATATGAGGCTAAAATGTGTTTTAGAAGTTAAAACTTTTACAAAGTAATAATAAACTGGATTTTCCCCACAATCTTCTCCAACAGTGACCAAAGAGTTTACTGATCCTGCAGTTTAGAAGTTAAGACTTTTGCAGGACATAATGTCATAAATATGATCTACAATATGCTGATCTTCCACAAGAAATCGTTCATCTTAACCTAATGATGGCCAGCTCACCTTCAAAACTGTCTACTCAGCAAATAAAAAGCTGAATCACCAAAAAAAAAAAAGCAGAATCTATTTAAGCTGCTGCGATATTTCTGGTCAATTTGCATTTGGAAAATTTATTTTGTGTATTAATTATGTTACAATCATTCTGCCTGATTAAAAAGCACCTTCCGTAGGATGGAAATTCACTTGATCTTACTCATCATAAGTGATGATATTGTTAATTTCCTTAAATCAATCCCCTTATGTCCCATTAAACAAATAATAAACTAAAAATTGTTGATGCAAATTATTATCACAGTTTTTCTGAAGCCAGAAAGACTAGTTTCATTATAAAAGCATCATACTAATGAGTATTTAATGTATGTGCCTAATATTTATTTAATGATGACAGAGTCAGTGCAGCAGCTCCTGAAAATGAGGAAGAGTTTCTATGAGCAGCGCCACTCCTCATGGAAGTGATGAAAAAGGGTTATGCGGAAAAATGTGACATACGATACGCAATTCTTATTACGAAGCCGACCAGTAACTGGTAATTGGAGAAACTTGTAAACAGCTTGGACCCATAAAGTACACAAAATATGGAGCAGTGATCCTGACCTCCTAACACCTGTAAATATGACAAAGTATGTGGTTTTTTTTAATCTTTTGTGTGGAAACAGTCTGAAAGGTGACAAACCTCAACAGATAAACAGCATATAAAGCATATAAAGCATCCGTTTTCAGCTTACATGGATGAATGTAGTTTATTTATATCACGTAGAAGGAAAAATCTGTGATCATGCTCTAAGATCAGCATATTTTTTTGGCTATAAATAAAAAACTTACTCTGGTTCTCCATTAAACTATAACAGAGCACTATCATTGTTTACCCCTGTGTAAGCCAGGAGTGGGCTACTCCAGTCCTAGTTTCCCTGCTGCAACAGAGCTGACTATCCATCCATTATCCACCACTTATTCTCAAACTTAGTCAATCCCAGCTGACAGGACGAGAGACGCACACACATTCACTCCTATGGGCAATTTACCTGGACAGAACCCACGCTAACACGGGAAGAACATGCAAACTCCACACACACCTCGTTTCCATCTGAAACGGGGATGGAACTGCCAACCTGTGTGCTGTGAGGCTACCGCGCCAAATACAGTGCAGCCCTCAAAACTAGCTACTCAACAGCTTTTCTGCAGACTTGTGCAGTTTGATATTCCTAATTTCATAGAATGAAATATTAGACAAACAGACTGAGTTGGTAGGGGAGAGTTTTACCTTCATCACCCTGAAAAACAGAGCCTTAAGAAACACCGGGCGGATCTCATCTACCCCCGGGGCCTTACCACCGAGGAGCTTCTTAACTACCTCAGCAACCTCCGCCCCAGAGATAGGAGAGTCCGTCACCGGGTCCCCCAGCTCTGCTTGTTCTTCTGGAGGCGTGTTGGTGGGATTGAG
>JBAMHX010000019.1:12344613-12372011 GCA_037177515.1 Pseudomugil tenellus
AATGTAGATTCCATGTATTAAGGCACAATAAAAATCAAAACGTATCTTGCCCTATGTGAAAAAGTAATTGTTGAGTCTTTATAAGTAATCTTTCAATTCTGAAAAGCTAGAAGTGAAAGACTGCTGAGTCAGTCAGTTGAAGATGAGATGCACCCATAAGGATCAGACACCTGAAGAGCTCAACAGTCTGACATTCACAAAACACGCTTGCAGATTCTTTGTCTCTCTTTCTCGCATACAAACACAAAGAAGAAAGCCATTCGAGGTCCATTTAGGAATCATGTGAGGGGGAAGAGCTTGCAATCAACTCCAGTGTTCATTGCTTTTGTTCAGCATCACCATCTTTTCAGCAATCCAAGGGTTAAATCAAGGTCAGTCAAAGAGCTACAAAGCGGTGACAAAGTTTCACTCGTCCTTAGATGGCGAGTCTTGCAACCACCATTACACCAGATTAGTACAGAGAGGGAAACCACTACTTTATAGACATCTGCTGATCATGAGCACCCATCACCATAACAACACAGCCATCATGTCAAGACAATAAGACGAGTTCTATGAAGCCAAGGCAGCGAACCTGATGGAGGGGATGGGTTTTTGTTGTAATGGACAGTGATACAGAATAAGGAGCAGAAGGATGATTTTAAGATGAGAGAAAGTGATGAGGATCTACGGACTGGGGTGGTTCGATCAATGCGCGAGCCTTACCTCCTCTGCTTGCACCATTGTAGATGGAACTAATGCTAGAAGGAGCTAAAGGACAGAGGAAGCAGGAGGAAGTCAGGGCCGGGAGAAAGAGAAGAAACAAGGATGAGGAGAAAAATAAGCTGAATTGATATACACACTAATCAAATATTACAGGCTATCTAACAGGGGTTTGATTTTTTAGGCACATTACAATTGTGTTTCAATTCATATGGCAACAATGTGATTAAAACAATTATTGATGCATCGTTTTCCTGTGTGATTACTTTCAGAGTGAAATGTGCAACACAGGAAGAAGAAAACTCCTTAAACTAGTTGTAAAGACCAGGAAACCTTTGTTTCCACCACATCAGAGGAAAAGATAAAAGTTTCATCTCATCCTACCAAATTTCTGAGAACCTTTATTTCTTTTCATTCAGCATCTGACAGGAGGCTGTTGTAAGAGTCAGAGCCGCCCACCGTCTCACACGTTTTAATTATGTTCATCAACAACGTTGAACCCACAGTGTCCTTTGCTTTGTAGTGTGCTTTGTCTATTTGGTTCACTTGAGGTGAACTGAGAGCTATATTTGGAGGTGGACCAGAGTTCCCTTTTTTTTAAATTTAATTTTATTTTTTTTTTTATTTGTGCATTCACAACTTTCCTAGCAAACAAATATAAGCACAGTTATATATATATATATATATATTTTTAAAAAAAAACTCTTTGTTGTGATGCATGTTCTCCTTATTCTCTCTGCATTCTGCACTTTATTTTGTATCAAGAGCTGCTGTAAGTGAATTTCTCTGAATTTGAATTTCTTTTTTTATTTGACATATTGAATACTGAACTATTTATATTCATACAATACAATTTATTTAATACTGTTATATTTTATTTGTCACATCCAAAATTTCCCGTTCTTTTTTCGTGTTCCTCACTGTTATTAATTAAGTTTTTAAAAAATGTCAACACATCTAGAACATGCCAACATAATTGTTAAGGTCTGCACAGTGATGCATCTAAAAACACCCACAGTGTACAAAGCAAATAAATAGGACGCGTTACAACTAAATCTGGAGGATTTTGTGTTAATATGCTTACCAACAGACAGGCGAGTGGGTGAAGAATCCCTGGAGCATCCCTGGCTGCGAGGGATTCGACTCCGTCTGTGTCCGTCCCCTGTGGCTCCAGCAAGCACCCTGTGTGCTCCAGTACTCATGGTACTCAGAGCTGTTGTTGTCAGCACACGACCAGGCGAGCCACTTCGACTGCCAGCTTTAAGGGTTCAGAAAGAGTGAGAAAAAAAAAACCCCAGCAAAGTCAGTCTTCTCAATGAAGCATAGGGAAGCAATGAAGCATTTATACATATACAGGTGTTTTCCACTTAAATATGCTATCCAAACACCTGTTGGCATCATAGATTACAATAAGTATTTTGCCAAATAATGCAGTAATTGATGTCATTGGAAAGAGGATTCCTGGGGCTGAGAAAGCTAATAACAGTGAGATTTTATCACAAGTAACCAATTAAAAGAAAGTTTTCATGAAAATATGTCACAGAAAAGGAAACATTTGACCTCATATCAAATTAACAAACAGTTCTGACTTAAAAAAACAGAATACCATAAATATTTTTCTTGCTGCATAATCTTAAATGTATACGTTTCTTTCCCCTGGGGATCCTGTCTCCAACTGCTAAGTCCACAGAGTGTCTACATCCTGAAGACAGCTGCAGAGCATTAGGTGTGACATTAGATGGGAACCAGTGTTTGACGCATGAAGATGGACTAATACCGATTTCATCATGATCGACAATCTAATCACAGACCGAACTAAACCGTAGTGATGGACAAAACTCACCTAAAGCCACACACAAACACACACACTCTATACACACTAGATCTAGTCGTATTTAGCAACAGACAGCTAAACAGAAAACCTCTTCGAATCAGATATGTTGAGAATATTGAATGTCAATAATTAAGATAATGATTTACAGAAGCATTTAAATGTGTTTTTTCCACTTTAGCATCTGCAAATTCTCTTTTTTTCTTTTTGAGTAACAATACAATCTGAAATGTGAATAAAGAAGCAAATATAAAATCTTTATTTTTCAAACTGCTCGTAAGATATGAAGTTGAATAAAACTGGTCATGAAACAAAGCAAGTTACAATCAGATTCACTTTGATTCAACCATATTTTACAAAAAAAAAAAAAAAAAAAAGACTGAAACTCAGCAAAATCAGAGACAAAACAGTGCAGAAATATGGTGCTTCCAAAGCAGTGCCCCAGGAGTGTTTTGCATGGTCACTGAGGAGCCGTGTAAAAAGTCTTATTACAAATCCTAGCATGCCTGGCCACAGTGAGAGGAGCTCGGAGGGAAACTTCTGCGTGCACGTGAAAAGCGGAAAGTTTGGGCAACAAAAAGGCAGTACAGCTAACAACTAAAGAGAGCTGGGGGTAAAAAGAAGTAGCGCTGTAATCTTACCACCAACAGGGTTAGCAGACTGAGATCCTGAGGCAAAAAGCCCATTGGTTGAGAGGAGGGGGGAAGCAGAGGTGAGGGGGGGAGGAACAGCAGATTAAGATGAATTATGGGTTAGCGCAAGCGTCATGGAAGTTAGAAAACAGTATGATGGGATTGCATCCTGGTGGGTTATATCAAGGATGAAGACAAAGCTGAAAGCCACTTTGTTAAAATAAAATCCATTAATAAAAGAACTACAAGAAGTAATAAAAGTACACAAGAACAGATCCAACTGCAAATTGCAAACTGGGAAAGCAGTGCATGTTGGGACAACTGGTACAGCATATGTATTAACTAAAGCCTTTTCACAATGAAGAAAATAAAAGGTTTAAAAAGAAATATGTAGAAAATGCACCCCCCCACACACACACACATCTGGCGATCTTTCTAATCTTGTCATCTGATTAATTGCTTCTCATGAGATTTGTACTTCAAACTTCTGATCAGAGCACGTGCATGTGGCCTTGCATGTAACATCTCCTGCATTGCACTAATGTGTGAACTAAGACGACTTATTATTACAGTAAGTAGTTTTGGAAAGCAGTTTCACTCACATTTGCATCATGTGTGTCGATATTAGAACCAGCTCTCAGGCTTAATTTTATGTTTATTTTGTCCATTGAAGTAACTTTAAAAACCTGAACAGCAGCCAGAGCCAAGCTGGAGTAGCAGAAAAACAAAAAAACTGTCCACCACAACACCTTTAGTGATGAGACACGGCATGCAGAGAAAAAAAATGCACAGTCACTCGTTACAAAAAACACCTCGATAAGAATGAGAGCAATAGCAGGTGGGTCGCCATTCCCACTGTGGTACACAAAAGACAAGCACACGCTGACAAACAGACAGAATACCTGGTGTGCAATCGGATTCGTCGGAACCTGAAGGCACAAAAACATTTACACGGAGCTCATCGTTCAGAAACTCCAAAAATAACAGCCTGAGAAAAACCACTCCAGCAAATTCACACGCACTACTTGAGTGGAGTGTGTATTTGGCTGTACTACTGTGGGTGAATGTTTGGATGTGTTGGGTGTAAAACGTGCTCCGATTAGTCGAAATGAAAAGGCGCTTACGTTGTGACTGGGAGACCATCTTGGTGCGGCTGCGTCCTCGCGAGTCCACCTGACTCGACATGCTGCTGGCTGTAGACAAGGGCTGCTTGGCACGAACACGGCCTGTACAAAAGTGGATGATTGACCATAAAAATCACAAGAAACATATTTTTCTTGTGCCAAAACATCCAGTCAAAGCCTGTCTTTAACTGAAAGGAAGCTCGGTAAATAAGTGCTAAAGCTGATGAAAAGTGACTGCTGGAAGCTGCTACGCAGCCAGGTACACACAACCAACTACAGCAGGGATGCTTCAGTGGATTAGATGAAGACGGATTTTAATATTCTATACACATGTAAAGCTTTTCATTAAGCTACAAGCCATTTGCAACATATAACAATGGATGATTTTGATTAAAATGTAGATTATTTTCATGGTTACTTGCAAAAAAAAATACTACTTAAGTAATGCCCCACTAATTTATTAACTTAGATGTAAATAGAGCCAACCATTAAATGTTGTTGAAACACAATAATTTCTATTAAAATAACCTGATCACAACCACCATAACAAGCACAATCATTGATCTCTAAAAGCAAAAACATACAACTACACATTTACACTTTTCCAGTTAGAACATCTAAGAAACAAGCATACAAATAGTCACCTAACAACAATCTTACCATTGTTTGACCTGGTTCCTACAGACAGATAAAGAATGAGGATGTAGTACATTTTACATTTCATCTCTGATGCAGCATACATGTCTTTATAAAAACAACACATCCTGAGTGTCCTAATAAAACCTCTCGGGTATGTAGTTTAATGTATGTGCACATGGTTAGAGCATTTTCACCCAAAAGAATTAAGAGTTGAGTAGTGGTATAGCCGTGGATGATTTTAAAAATGTGTTAACGTCCCATTCATTTTGTGATGAAGATCGCTGTTGTTAGAATGGATATATGGCTGACAGCAGGGGGCGCTGAGGCCTCACATACAGGAACAATAGTTGTGTTGACACTGGTTTGGGAATGGCGTGAAGAAAAGACGAGAAGCGGAGTGAGATGATCTTACCATCCGTTTTATCAGAGGCATCATCTTTAGTAGCAAAGAGAGGGGGGAAAAAGGGGTGAGGAAAAGAAAAAACAAAAAGATACAAAAAGAAATAAGATCCAAACAAAGGGAAACAAGTATTAGTTAATTTAAATGAAAACAGGATAATGAACAGAGGGTGTAAACAAGTAGATAAATATAAGAGTGGGCCAAAGAAAAGCCAGATAGAAGAGAAACAAGAGGAGAAAGAAGCACAGTGTGATTTAGTCACATAACATCTATTCAACTGCGAGCCATGCAGATGAAGGGATCAACACCGAAACAGGTAGGACGATATTCATCCACAGAACATGCACAGAGAATATCCATAACAGGTGTGATAGCAGGCAGCAGGAAAGGAGAGAGCGGTACAAGCACGGAAGTGTGAGTGTGTAGGTCCATCCTTGCAGGCTGCTTTGCATTATCGGTGAGCTTTCACAGATTGCTTCTAATTTCCTGCAACTTCTCAGAAACGCTAAAACCACACTGTACTGATCTGAGTGTACTCCTTAGGAGGAGTCTCCATCTGCCTGCTTGATTCTCCTGCTGACACATATCAACAAATGTCTCCCTCGGTCTGATCAAGCATCTAACTTTCCTGACAGGACCCTTACCCAGAGAATAGTAGGAGTCAGGGGGCACGCGGCCCGCTCCCCTGGTCTGTCCCACCTGGCGTTGTTTAGCAACTGCTGCTGCATTTACATCCACGTCACTACGGGAACGCTGCAGGGAGGCCGGCGACATCACGGCCTTTTTTGAATTTGCAGGGACTGATGGGATAGGAGGAGCGTGTTGGAAAAGGGAGGGGATGTGATGGGATATACATATATACAGGAATATAAACATCACAGAACACATGCAGGCACCATTCTACAAATACCACACACAAGAACACAACCACACACACATAAAGCGTGTGTATGCACACGTGTGCAGTAACAAAAACACAACAGGATGTCACTGTTCAGGGCTAGACACAAGAAGATGTCAATGAGAATGATGGGAAAATGATTTTCTAGGAGGTGATTTATATCTGAACGTGTGTGTTTGTGTGTTTATGTCAGCCGCTGCGTCAGGGTGTGCTTGACTCACCTCTCCCTGGAGCCGCGGACCACTTGGAAGACAGAGGACGGCTGATGAACATGGAGAAAAAAATTAGGTGAGTATACATGCAACACCCTTGAAAATACAGAAAAATATAAAAGTAAATAATGTTGTGGTGCACAGCAAAATGTTTTGAGGGAAAGAAATACTTCAGAAAGCTGGGAAGATAAGTAAACCTACCCAAACATGCTAATAAGTTACCGTACTAATCTGGTTTCAGAGTGATGCAGTAACATGTAAAACCAGTTTTACTCTGGTTTCAAAACAAAATATAATGCAAAAATGCAGAAATGACGTTTTCAAATGATCCTACAAGGACACCACGACTGCATATTTATGAACCTATGACATTCTGAAACAGAGTGAATGTTACATCTTATATTTAGTTTCCCTTTGCAATCCAACTAAAGCCACAATTATTCGCAATGCTCTTATATGTTGGTTTCATATTGGTATTGGTTGATATTCAGCCCTATAATCTGTATCAGAAAACAGAATGACATCAACTAAAGACTATTTATCTGTTGTGTCCTGGTTGTGTTGCAATGCTTTCCTTCTGAAAGTGATTAGATTAATTTTATCAAACATTTAAGCACTGAAACATCACTGACTTGGTTCATGAGGCTCTTCTGGGCTAAAAAGTCTAAGTTTTATTTATGTTTTTATGTCCTTTTTATAGAATGAAGTTTTTTTTTAATACATTTGAATAAATTATTTTGTTGCGGTTCATAGTGTCAAAAAGGAAATACTTCAACTCTTCAAATATTTATAATGCATATTTGAATGATCAAAGTTTTGACACAGAATTTCTGTGTCGCACATCAACAAGCATAATGCAAATTTAGTGGCTTTTTCCCCGTCAGTTACAAAGGTCGACAATAAAACCAAAAACAAGGAAGCAAATTCCAACACTAGGGTAAGATTAATCCAACAGAATTGATTTCTCTTTAAATTTTATGAACAAGCGGATGAAGCTGCAGAGGTTTTGTTTCCCCAAACGTATATTATCCATACAGAAGAAGAAAGATGACTAAACACAGGAGTCTTACAAAGTGACAACGTGGTTACTCCAAAATAACTTTAGTCTTTGGTCTTAAGAGTCAAATGCAATTTTTAAGTAAGCCTAAAGGTCTAAAGGCAACCATGTGTTGAGCATTCATTACTTGAGACTCTCTTGAGAGGAAGATGAGGAACGGTCACTCTGGGGAAGTGAAGCCACGCTGCCAGAGCTCTTCAGATACGACTGGAGGGTCCTTTGGTATGAAGACTCTAACGAGTTGTAAAGAGCATCTGCCTCTGCTGGAAAGTGGTTCCTCAGTCCCCAGTATGCTCTGAAAGTGACACAAGCAGGAAGTGAGAATGAAAAAACAAAAAACATAATGAAGGAGAAGAAAAAAAGGACTAAAATAGAGGGAGAGGGCAAATTCTGGGCAAGGAGGAAGTAGTAAAATGATACCTAGAGCAGAGAAGAAAACCAATTCACAACAAAAGAAAAGGGAGTTAACAAGGTGTGGCTTTCAGATAACGTGTTATACATAATTACATAATGTAATTTATAAAAATGCCTCTGTGTATGTGTGCACAGGTGTATGTCTTACTTGCGGGCCTCTACTCTGGCTTCTGAGTCTGCATCTCGAATTCCCTTTTTGATGCTTTCAACAAGAACTGCTGTATGCCTGAAACAACCAACCCAGGAAAGAACACAAATGGTCAAAAAGCATGAAACACCTTTTATGATTTGTAAACAAATATAATACGCAGCATCGCTATTTTTGCGTTAACGAGACAGAATGAGAAAACAGCTTATCTGTCCTCACCTTTCTAAAGAGTGGGTTTGCCATTCCTGTAGCAGAAGGTCCAAGAAATCATAACAGCGTCTGCAGACCACACATTTTGTTACACTTATCATCAAAAAGTACAAGCACTGTCATCATAATCTTTCTATGTTTGTACAGCTTTCGTCTACTTGACGCTGAATCACCACACCAGGTTTTAATCACTGTGGTTATCAATGTGACAGCACCTCACCTTCTAACAGCCACAGACTTAGATGTGCAATTACTGGTTATCAGGGGGATGAGCCTGGGAACATGGGTGTGCTGTGCAGAGAAGAAGTAACGTTGAGTAAAAGCTGCAGAACTTAAAAGAATTGGGAATAATGAGATTGATAAGACTCACCCGTATAATGATTCGGATGGCTGAGACACCAGAGGTGGCCATGACTTTGGCACAGTTAGGGATGAGGTTGAACAGGACAGGAACTATGGCCTCTGCTCCATGGTCAAACTTATTCCCCAGTACAGATGAGAGATAGCTGCATAAGACAAAGAAAGGTATGCTAAACATTTACGTAAGTTATGCGTTTATGTCCACGACTTAGTGTTAAACCAGGTCGTACAGCAGAGGAATAAAGCTTTCATTCAAATCCCCCACATCCCCAAGCAATGTGAAAAACTACATCTAATGCAATGAGTGTTTTTTCTCCTTTTTGGTGAAGTGAGCATCTGTGATCAACACTCACGCCACAGTGATACAGGCCTCTCGGACAACTTGAGAGCGCAGGTCTTTTGCAGACAGTTTGAAGGCTCCATCAAGTAGCCGCAAGTGCTGGTAAAAACAGTCGTAACTGGCGGCGCCTGCAACCAGCAACGACCGAATTTTCTTGAGCTGCAAAAACAACACAAATAAAGCAACTGGGATCAAAAGTCGAGCCATCACTGTGTATCGGACAAACAGCTTTCATGTTGTAAATGCAATTAATGGGCCGCTGGAATAGAATCTACTGACAGCGTTGGCTCTCTGGTCCCAGTCATGCTTGTCATCAGAGCAGATCTCTCGGATCTTGTTAAGGTTGTCCTCAAGATCTCTTGTAGAGTAAATCTGCAGGAGAGAAAAGAGAGCACTTGTGGAGGACAAAAATAAAATGTCTTAGCTTTACCATGACAGAAGACTGAGCGTAGATAGAATGAGATGAACGTGTGACCTGTCACATCTATGTTGGTGTTTGTACTGTACCTGGACAGTAGGGACATCTGTAAAGGCTTTAATGAAATCCTCTTCATCTACTGCTCCAGCACTTTCCTTGGACACTGAAAGAAATAACAGAAAACTGAGTGTGTGCATTCATAGCATGTCCTGAAAACTAATTTTCTAATTCAGAGCTGATCCATCCTAACAGGTCAGGCCTGCTCTGACCTGGTGCCAACATAAAATGCATCTGATACAGTTCTGGATGCAGATCGATTTACTCAGGTCACATTTCCGTACATTTGTTTAGTAGGCTAATTATCTTCATAGAAACCGCCCAATAACCTGGCACGCTTACAAGCAAATGTTTATAGATTTGTTTGGTTTCTCTTTAAAGAAAAATTCTATAATTCCTGGATTACCATGAGGCTTTATAGGGAAGTTGTGTTACATTTTGTGTTGCTGTCATTAAATCATAACATTTGAATAAATAAAATCACAAGTTTTGCTGCTTTCCACCTGAATGTGCATGAACTTCAACAGAACTGCATGAGAACACCTGACAGTTCACTTCTCAGTTGTCAGAGGTTTGACAGCTTTATTGTGTTCTTCATTAGCAGAGGTACTCTGACACTGAGCTGTGTAAGATTTCTTATCCATTTCATGAACCTTTTCTCAATTTTGTACCTGAGACAGAACTGAACTTATCACAGTATCTTTGAAAACTGAAGTATGATCATATCTGAAAAATGGTAAGTTTCACTACTGCATGGCTAGACGTCAATATCACTAGCACTGCTGAGGTCTTGCTGATCCAAACTTTATAATTTACTTCCTGGAAGCAAAGAGCATACAAATCACATGTCTCTGGGGGGTTGAAAGCTTTGTGGGGCACACCTACTAATTCTGATTGGAAAAGCAGAGAGAAGTAGGAGAGCCTACACAAAGGAAGAAGAAAAAGGGTAGAAAAGATTAGGCTAAAGAGTAGCCACAGAAAAGGATGTGTAGGTTTAAAAAAAGTCAATAAAGATATATCCTTTCCTCTGGGCTTGGGTTTCATTTCAAGACATGTCATGCCAAAGCTCTACACGCCCTTAGAGAGTTTGGGAACATCAGTGTAGCCTCCTGTTTGCCGCAGGCACTGTCCTCTCAAGGACCAACATGGTGGCAGCCTTGTCATCTCTAATAACCTTTGCTAGAGATTCATAAAGAGAGAAGGTCCATGGAAGACGGAGTGAGTAGTAAAGCTGTAATGAAGTAACTCCTACCTGTGGGAAAAAAGAAGTGAGCGATCATATGCATGAAAGAAAATTGAAGATCACTGATAGGAGAGAACCTCCTTGGACTTCAATTGAAGTCACAATAAGCTACGTGACTCTTCCAGAAGCAGCTTCAGATCTCTGCATGGTGCGTCTCTTATACAGGCTGAAAGAGTTATTAAGAAATTGAAATATCTGTTGTCTGGGTGCTTCCTTTGGGCGTGCCAGATTGTGTGGATGCACTGTCATCTAAATGCAAATGAAGACCGTCATGGACAAGATTCTCAAATAGCGCATGAATAAAGTGACAATTTATCCTCAAAAATACACAAAATCAAAGGAAATTTGAACAACTTTTACACTTTTAGGTATGTCTACAGCAGAAGAATATTTTTAATCCATTAATCCTTATGGCAAGGGTGTGTCCATATTTAAGTCAATTCACTCATCTAAATATACTAAACCATACATACGCAAAGCATAGTGACTAATGTGTCAGGCTACAAGCATTTTCAAAGCAAAACTCAATACACTGGATCAATGCTTCCTGTGTTACCAAAGCTGCTGTTGCAGCAACTCTGACAGTCTTTGAAGGAAATTAGTAAAAGGCCAATGTTTCCTTTTTAATCTCAGTTTATATTAAAATGGTAGAATTATCAACGCTATGAATGTAAAACAATATAAAATATACTGTGTTGTCCCTATTCAGTCTTTCACCATCGAACCAGAATCGATAGCAGTGTAAGGATCTAAGTGACGAGACATCACAGCCTCATGTTTCTGGTCTACACAGCAATATGCTCCAATATCTTGCTTTTTAAAAGGTTACACCCTCAAGCTCATGTGTCTATAAGTGACACTGCTGACACAGATACATCGCCAGGAATTGACTAAATGTTCATAGAAACGCTTCTTCCTTCCAACAGGAAGTAGTCCCGGAAAATCAATACCTAGAAAGCATGTATAGTATACACCAGTAATCTCAAACCAGACTCCACAAAAAGAAAATGTAAGGATGATGAACTATTCTAGGAGTCGACTACAGATAAACGGAAGAAGTTTTAGATCGACGTCTGTAAAGCGTTTTGCTCTGGACTGCGTACCATGTTTGCTTCTTATAAGAACTCACAGCCATTCTGATACCACAAACAGTATCCAGCAACTGTGAAAAAAACAGGGGACTGGGAAAGTACTATAATCTTTACTGTTGCATAATAAGCTTAAAATGGGAGCAGAAACCAGTGACAATACGTTCTCTGAACACACCTGAGTTCTAAGAGAATGGGTTACATTCAGACACAGGACATCTGCATGCATGAGCGGGATTAAGATTATTTAAGCACGATAGCCTTCTGAGGCTCAGAAATAAATGTTTGAATGAAAAGACTAAATCATTCACCTAAACAAGCAATATTTACAAAATATAAACCCCCCACGGTTTCTATTCTGATATAGATGAAATGTATAAGCACCTAGTTTGCTGCCAGTTGCACTGGGCCTGCGTGCCGAGGAGGATTCTGCAGGCTTTTTGGGAACTTTGGGAATCTTGAAGGCAGCCTGGGCTGAAGAGGAGCGTCCATCCACGCTGTCATCATCATCAAAACTACGATCTGTATAGAAGGAAAGAAAGGGGGTGTCGTTATCTAAATCAAACTAAGCCCAAATTTGGGGCAAATACTGTTGTGGAGACAATAGTAATACAATGCAATGTATAATGTTGTAAAGCAGAAAAAAAGAAGAATCAATCAGATTTATCTTCTATTTACTCGCTTTAATGTTGGGCATGAAAAGACTTGGAAGCCTTTAGAAGATAATGCATGGCAAAGCGATAGTACTGGCAAAAAGTAAAGCACAAAGAGACTGCACATAACAGATAGCCAAGTCAGGAATCACAAATCAATACCAATTACAAACACTTCACTCGTTAAGGGAAACAGCAAAAAGCAAAGCGAAACAAATACAGAATCATTTCTGAAGCCAAAACACATCAAATCGATGAAGATGTCCAACCACCCAACTCATGACTGACAGATGACCTCAGAACACAAATCCTCTTTGTGCATGCTAGCAGAAATCCTGCAAGCTTGATAGCTAGCCCTGAAACTTGACACACGTTTGCAACAATGATGTGCACAATACAAGATACAACACACACACACACCTCCACTGTGCAGCTCTAACTGTTGGCATAGGAATGCAGTCGCGCTCTGGTCGCTCTGACAACCAGCTATGAAGAAATGCACCAAAGCCACCACCCTACACCTTGACTCATCAACATGCACACATATATATAATCAACCTGCAAAAACCAATGACATGCATACATGAGTGCAGATTGTCCAGTCTTCAGAGAAAGCCAACTGTGTCTGGATCAGTAAATGTTAAACGGACACGTACAGATATCTCCATTATCTGTCATGAACTGGTATTTACACAGTGCCAACAAATGCACCAGCGCACCCTTCCATCCCTGCACTCACAGTCACAGATCCGCTGGCAGATAAGTCGCCTCATACTTCCTGGGAGGGTGTGGTGTTGGGGTTCCCCCTCTTCTCCAAGATGTATTCCAAAACAAATACACACACCTCACACACACTTCATAGTGTGGCTAAGGCTGTACACACCCTCCTCACATCGCCGTACAAAAACCCCTCCACCCAGACTAGTGCCGGCATTTTCTTTCTCTCCTCTCCCATCCCTCCCTCTCCCAGCTTCTCTCGAGAGCCTCGCAGCCAATCAGACGAGGGGTGACATCATGGTGTTGCAGCCAGTGCGGAGGCAGGCTTCTCAGGGTGTATGCATGGTGGAAGAAAGGGAGACACACAGACACCCCAGGAATAATAAAAGGGCTTCTCTGTGTCCTTTCCAGACCAGCTTAACCTGAACTCATTAGTACCAACACACAGCCTCCCACCACCACATTTATCCATCAGAAAGCAACGCTATATTTCTGTGCTCTCTCCACATAAATGAATAAAAAGGTAGGGAGCACTGATCAAAAGAAAGGTGATGACTGGCAGGGTGGGGGTGGGGAGTGTGGGAAATACACACTGCTCTTTCTGGTGCCGAGACCTGCTCACTTGGTTTCACAATAGCCATTTACTTTCTAGTTTGTTAATTCTAATTGAACAAAAATGTGACCTTATTTTTTTAAAAGTAGCAGGAGATGCCTTAAAATACAGTAGAATGATGCAAAATATCAAACCAAATATATAAAAATATGTTCTGAGTAGATTTCTCACATTCATATATTGAGTATGACATAATCAGCACCATTGTGCATAAAATTTTAAATCATCTTCACTCGCCCATTTTAAGAAACCAGTAGTAGTGTTGAGTTTCCATACGTGAGCGTTCATGTGCAATGGATCATTAACACTTATTGTTTATGTCAACATATTTGACTGGGCGTATTTTAGTTGCCGTCTACTGATGTTAATTTTCTTCCAACAAGATAAAAAGGCAAATAGAGAGACAGGAAAAATAATCACCAGGAAGAGGGATTTTTTTTTCCTTTGGAGAGTAAATCATGATCTAAAACAAAATGACTAAAAAGAATTGAATTTCTACCTGAAGTGTGTTTTCATGCAGAGTAAATCTGTAAAGATGCACATAGCCATTTGTCCTGAGTTTCATTTGATTCAGAACCAAAGTAACTGCATCCGAAAGATGTGTAGCTTTAAGCAAAAACACACAAGCCACCGGCTAGCAAAGCTTTAGATTTGTGCCCAATCAAGAATCATTTTGCTTTCATTCCGCACAAAAAAATGCACAACCCTTTGTATAACTAATGTTTGTAACAGCAGTGTTTGATCTGATTCTCACACTTAAGTCAATGTTTTATGATTTTCTTTAACATGAGAAAATGTAGTTTTGACAAGCTTACGTCTCACACATCCAACAGAAAAGGCAATCTGGTTACTAGTATTTATTGTACAGCAGCACAACATGAATAAGTATCTCCAAATATAAAACACCTCTGCAAGTCATCAGAACTGCAAACCAAACCAAGAAGTAAATGAGACGAATGAAGGGCCAAAACAATTCCCTTTTGTGGAACGGACAGCCACTATAACAGGAATAGTATTTATGGCTAAATATGAAAACAAATTCATAAAGAACTGAATAAATTCCCTTTTATATTTATAGCTAGTGAACTACAACACATAACAAACCCATGGGAATATTGATGATACTCAATCCTGCGTCAAGGGTCTCAGCATTGATTAGCATCACTGTTAGCATGATTAGCATCTCCTGCTTTTGTCTCATCAGACCCACGGGAGTACACGTCTCTGGGTGAAGGGTGGAGGAAAGACAACGGAAAGGGAGGGGGGGAGACAGGGAGAAAATCTCTTGTAGGAAAGAGACTGCACACATGCTGTTGCCATGGCAATGTGTGCAGCCCAGCTTCAGCTTTTCACATGAACAGAAGAGCAAAAGGAAAAAAGATGCCTTGTAAACTGAGAGGGACATTTTACTGTAATCAGTTTGGTTAAGTGAAGGCTGTTTTACTGCTTGAATCATTTCATTTTACGTAATAAACAGAGAGGGTTTGGTTAAATACTCATTTTGAGATTAATCTAGATTATGCACTATTAATTATTTTAAATCTTTAAACTTATAAGTCCATGTACAACATAGAAAATCCAGCCAAATATCAATATTAAGTGAGCTTGTGTAGATAAACACATTGAGACACTAACAGCCAGGGTTTTTAGCTTCACTATGCACTGGGATGTGTTGCTATCGAAACTTCAGGACAAGACTGCTTCCCTTGTTCTTTAAGGAAAGATTCAAGCACAAGAATGACAACAAATAGCTGACTGAGATATTTAGATGTGATAGGATCCTAAAAAAAGAAAATAAAAACATGAAGGAAGTGATATGAAGTATGTGGAGTTCAAGGAATGTCACATATTTGTGTTTAAAAATCATGCAATGTGTACAGAGTTCTATAAAAGAAATTACATCAAAAACTCATTATATAGCACTTGTATGTTTGAAGATAATGACTGGGAACAAGAATGCAAGCTCATTCACACAGCAAACACATCTTTGAATGATGGCGGATAGGTTATGTAGCCCTTTGATTTCCATACAAGACAGCTGTTTTCATCCCATCTCAGAGAAAACGACCTCATTAAATGATGACCGACCAACCAACGAACAAACAGGTATAATTGCTCAAGTTTTAAGTCGAGGAGAGCCACAACCCATAATAGTTAAAAGAAAGCTTTGCTATGGCAACCCGTCTATCCTGGAAATAGGGTCGTGGCTCCTTTTGCCAAGTCGGTGATGCACTGAAGCAGAATGACCATGTCTGAAAAACTGAGTGTGTATGTGTGTCAAGCCCTGTCAACACTGAAGCGCTAAGCAAGCAATGAAAGCTGCTACCAATGGTCAGCAAGTAAGGCAATGAATTATCCGTTTCC
Source organism: Pseudomugil tenellus (assembly GCA_037177515.1). Lineage (NCBI taxonomy): Eukaryota > Metazoa > Chordata > Actinopteri > Atheriniformes > Pseudomugilidae > Pseudomugil > Pseudomugil tenellus. Next base: position 12,360,737 of record JBAMHX010000019.1, read on the forward strand.
ATGGTTTGTTTTTGTTATTCTTTCATTTTCAAACAGAGCTAAAATATATTAAATGGGAACACAGCACAGCGCCAGAGGCACTGACATGTTTTACTTTAACACAGACACAACAAACATGCTCCTTTAGTGTCACATTTACAAAAGAAATCCCTTAATACACTAGCAACTACTTTATATTTAATGTAATTTAAATGAAAGTGTAAATTACTTTAGGCTTGAATTAATAGTTTAGAGACTAGTTTTCAGTTTATTTCTTTTTTTTCCAAATTTTTTGACAATAAAAACAGTTAAAATGGCTTTTATCTATAAAAGGAGCGTAAATTGATACGTTAAAATTTGTTGCTGTGATGCTGATGATAATCAGTACATCAGTCTGCAAGCATGACTTACTGAACAAATGGTACATTTTGGGTTTGACTTTTGATTTAAGTAATCCTCTTAAAGTAGCCAGGAACATACAGCTGAAAGATATTTCACCTGTCTGGATCAGGATGACGGGAAAGAGTCATGTGAGAGTAAAAGTGTGCCTGTTTTTCAGGATTCAAGTCAGACCTCAGGCAACAACTTATAACAACTCAATCTTGATGCAAAATTCTGTATCTTTTACAAGAGTTTGAGGACAAAAATAAAAAACATGAATACTCTCGGGCACTTGCACACACATCCAACACAATAAAACTGACATGTCACGGCACCGCAGTTTTCCTCCACACATGCAGATGTAGCCTTCGTGAGCTGCAGCATCGTAGCAGAAAGTGGTCGGAGTTTAAGCTGATTTCAGTCTAAAACCATATGTTGACAAGCTTTTGTCTGGGTGCCAAAATCCACAAGCAGATAAGATTAAACAGGCATACACACACACACACACACACACACACACACTTACCACCGTCATCATCTCCAACCGCCATACTTGATGTTATGGGTTGAATCTCCGAGTTTCCTTTGTCTAGAATTGCTTCTGTCCCTCTGATCTCTTGTTCTTTGTTATTTTTTCTCCTCTACCTCCTTTTTACCCTCATTTGCTCAATCTCTCTCTCTGTTTCTGTCACAATGAATCAGGGAAAGGCAGTGATAGGCACAGCACTGTGACTTGGCTACTGCCAGAGATCTGTGTCAGCTTCCTCCCTCAGTCCTTTGCCTGCCTCCCCTCCTTCCTTTTCTCCTCTTTCAGGCACAGCTGCCCCAAACTCCTTAAAGCAATCTCCAAGAGTTAGCCTTACAGCAATGTAGGCCAAGAGATGCAAGAACATTTTGTGCGTCTGTGTGTTTGAGCAGATAATTAAGAGTTGTTCTTCAAACCTTAGAGGTCGGCAAGTGTTTGGAAAAAAGAAAACATCTGCTTAATTTACTTTCTTTTGAGGACAGTTTACAAGCTCTTCTATCTAGCACTGTTTTTTTTTAAATGTAGGACACAACAGGTTGAATTAAAAAAAAAAAAAATCAGGTGTATGACCAACCAAAAGACACAAAAATGAGCAGTGAGCCAAGTATTGGGATATAAATTTTGATCTGCATTGCCAGTAACGAGAACTACAATGGTAACATTAAGCCAAACTTGAGATGGGAGGAAGAAGGAAGGAGCATATTACAACTACAATTTCAAACTTTATTAACTCAAAACAAAAAACATGAATCTTGCTGAACGTGGCTGGAGAATGCCCCTGCTATTTTCCACCTTAACTAAACAGGAAAAGCCTGTGTTTTATTTTCAGTAACACAAGTTTTATCCCAAAAACCTTCATTAATGGATTTGTTTGCGTGACTTTCACAGTACAAACCATAATATGGAAACACACAACTATACAATAAGATATTGATGTTTTTTTCCCAGAATGCACAGCCTCCCCCTGTGTGCATCACATTTTCAGCCTGTTTTTATCAGTGGTTTTTATGAGTCGCTTTTGGCTTTTTTGTTTTAATCGGAAGTGTTGGTATTATCTTGTTTTCTATTTAATAGTGACAAAGATGTGAATTCAGCAGTAATTCTTACTAAGAAAAGAAGAAATAGTGTGTATAAAACAATTTGACAGAGACTGTAACTGTTCCATCTCTAATGGTTATTTTAGTTTAACTTGCATTTTTCCAGGGATGCAAACGCCAGTGGAATTGATTAGAAAATCAATTGTCAGCTGTTTCAAAGTAAATATTGAAAACTATGACAAACCAATAATAAAAAAATATAATTGCAACAGTTTAGCTGATTCTCAAATAAAGGAACATGAAATTTAAGATAATAGCTAAGATGAGCCACAAAGACAAATACCATCACAAGAAGCATCTGATGCTACTTCCACGAAATCTTTACTTGAAGATTAAACGTGTTCAGTGCGAGCAACCACGCTGTTAAGATTAGTTTTACACATACACAAAAAGCACCAAGCTGAGTATACCATTATAAATACTGAATGCCAATTCAGATAGTTCTAAAATAATCAAACCACAACTCATACCACACATCAAGAGTACAGCATACTTAGAAACAGGCAAAAAAAAAAAATAAAATAAACAATTGTTCAATGTCTGAATCTCCTCTCAACTCCGCCTTGCTTTAAAACACCAGGAAGTTGGTGGTTAAAAATGGGGAAACATAAAAACAACTCCTCTCTATCTGCATCCACCAAGCACTGCACCGGCTACGCTAACTGCTGTTTCTAATATCAAATATATAGAAAGATACTGACAGGACAGCCTGAAGGAACAAACATCCAAAACCTTAAATGAACCAAGAATGAGCATAATCTCAAGAGAGGTAAAAATCTATATACACAACAAAGTCAACAGCATTTTCTAATCAGTAAGTAAAGAAGCACACGGAAGTGCAGAGCGACTGCAACCTGACATGTAACACAATATTCTGTAGGAAACACTGAGTTAATGCCAAAAACCAAAGTAATAGTGCTCTTTACATATTTGACATCTACACATCTCTATAACAAGAATTATTTGTAATAAAGTTAACTTTCGGTCAGTAATTGCAGTAGTGGTTGAATGACTAATGATGCAGTTTATGAATTTCACAGATGGGTTAAGAAACATTAAATATCATCATCCTAAGAGGCAAAAATGAAATGCTTTGGTTGGAAAGTGATATATAAATCTAATCCATTATTATTGATATTATTAAAAAGAAAACACAATGAATAAATCCTAAAATCAATTTGTTTTTTTTTTTTACTTTACAGAAAAGAAAAAACTGACAAATCAATTCATTAGTGTAAAAGATGTTGCGAATAAAACACCATCTTTCTTTGACAAAACAAAACTGAAAAAGTTTTCAGTTTTTAAGAGAAATCAGTTTGCATCAATGCTTAACAACAAAAACCTTAACAGCAAAAGTATCCCTCAGGTCAGATGTGGCACTGCCAGAAAACACACACCCACATACACACTAAACCATTAATCCTGTTAGGCCTCTTACAGGGGCTCATAGCAACAAACAGACACAACCACAGGAGCATATGTTGATTTAGAAATCCATCTGCACCTCCCCTCCGCAACACACACCTATACACAGCAATACACCAATAAGCACACAATTGCACACCAAAACAAACTACCTGAGAATAATAACATCTTGATAAAAAGGAGATGAGAAAAGGGCACTGACCGTGACTCGGGCTGAGAGCCATGTTGCCTGAATTCAAGGCTTCATCAAAACGAGAAAATATCGTCTGTATCCTGGAAAGAGAAGAGAAAACAATGTTAAAGATACTATAAACTACAGCAATCACAATTAAATTGAGTGAAGAAAATAAGACTGAACAAAATTATATACAAACACACAAAACAAACCGCATATCTTGACCTACAAGCAAATCAAAGTGAATAAGAAAAGAACGCATCAGGAGCAACATGTGGACAGCCTGCCTGTCTGTCCATGAGTGGGTGNNNGCAAATCAAAGTGAATAAGAAAAGAACGCATCAGGAGCAACATGTGGACAGCCTGCCTGTCTGTCCATGAGTGGGTGTGTCTCACACGCATGAAGCGGCAGCAGCACAAGAATCCTACAAACAACCTGCTTGGTATCAGAAAATTACACACAGTAAAAAGCTAAATATGCTCAGTGATACACAGATAGCAGGGATCTATCAAGATCTACAAAGCAGGCAAGGTAATGAAATAATTCCACACATACCAAACCCTCAAATATCTTTAAAAGCAGTGACTGGGATGACAAAAACACAGACAGGATCACATTTCCAGTAACATGCATTAATGCCTCGCTTCAGGAGGTTAGACACGAATGAGAGCAACACAAGAATTAGCTTTCAAACAGACGTCCTCTACCTGTCTTCTGGTGTCTAGTTGCTGGTCCACAACCACCAGATAGCTAAGCAGCTCCAGATAAGTGACGATTAGCACCGTAACTGGCTCCTTGGCCATGCAGCGTTTTCACGTGGCTCCCTTTCTTTCATTAGCATTTTGTTTGCATATTTAGTTCAGAGACATCCCAGCATTTTGTCCTCCATACTTATCTGACTGAGTATTTCCCAGAGGATTGATTAATAGCTTGCTGTGCTGCTGCGTGACATTGCATTAGCCCCTATGCTAGTGACACACACTGGTCCTTAGATCCCCTCAGTTCTTTGTATCCAACATGGTGCAGTGGCTCTGAGAGGGAGGGAGGAAAGGAGACGGTAGGAGAGAGGGAGGGCATAAGAGAGAGGGAGGGAGCCAAACAGTGAGAGACCAAAGCATGCTACAGACATGCAACGAAGAATCACCTACTGTCACATGTACATGCAGTATCCTAAGCCAACACAGAGAAACCTCCACAGTGAAACATAGTTAAATATCAGTTTATGTACGTCTATTTGACAGAAGAAGAGAGAAGGGGAGATAGATGTGGGCCGTTTTGTGTGACAGGCAGCCAAGAGATTCAGTTACCCTTTACATAACCTCGCCTCCATGCCCAGACACACACATACGCATCAGAGGGGGAGGGGCTGTGTAGCCAGCAACAGACAGAGAACAAGGCTGCTCCCCTTCTTAGATCTGTTCATGACTTAAAACACCTTCACTCTTCATATTTCTACATTAAAGGAAACCAATTTTAGTCTCCTGAATTCAGGTCACAGAAAAAAGGTCAACAAAGAAATGTGCTTGAAGCTGATCCACCAAATTTAACCTACGTTTAAGATGTTTAGGTAATCACACTTGGCTATTTTTTGCAAACTTAATATATCAGATGTACTTTAATGCCAATTATACCACAGTCTGGGTGAATAGTCGATTCTGATTGGCTGCAGGGTTACAGTACAGAAATAGAAAAGTTTCAGGCCAGATAGCCTCCTTGTTCTAAATTATAACGGTAGGTCCAATGCTACTTGGTTTGGCAAGTTTATTTTTATAGCCCCTTTCATGTGCACAACAGTTCAGCTGGCTTTACATAGAAACAAAAGCATTATAGATGCTGAAATTGAAATAAAAAGATTAAAAACAAGAGCAAGAATCATACTAAAATAATAAATTAACTTAAAATCATTAGGATCATAATTAAAAAGTTCCAGTGCAGATTCTATTTATAGCTGGAAGAGAAAAACAGGGCGTCTATAAAACTCATATGCCAAGCCCCTGTGAATGGATCCTCAAGATTAACCAAACATTGAAGAGTAGACCTAGAAGACAAAGGCTCTGTAATCAAAGAAAACGAATATGAGCATGAGCCCAAAACACATGGAGGAGAGTTGCAGAACAAGAAGTAAAAAAGAAGGGACCGATGTACAACCAGCTTGAGAAGATGGCCCAAGACAGCGGAGGGTGGGAAGGATTCAGTTAATAACACCTTACCTGATAAGTGGCAATTTCATGCAACTCTCCTCAGACACCTGAATCAAATGTCCGCATCCTCTCAACTACATTCAGGTGTGTTGTAGAAGTGTTGCATCTAAAAGTTGCAGGATGGTAGATCGAGCACAAAAACTGCAGTAAATGAATGATAAGCTGACCTGTATCACACCAGTAAACAGCAGTTTCACACACTCTAATCAAGGTGGAAGTGTTGTTTTTAGATTTTTAACACACTTTCTTTCATAAGAGACAATACAGAAGGTCAAAGTGAATTGGACCACTGATCTGACAGCAGATGTACGCAACAACCTGAACCAAAGTGTGTGTAGAAGAGAGCTGACGCACAGAAAGGAGCTGCTTTAAACATAGATGCTGTCATCATCTGGCTGATTCTGCTAGACTGCAATGTCATTTCAAAGTATATAGTGATGTAACACTTGACTACATCCATTTGCTCAGCAAATCAAGATGGAAATAGCAGCATAACATCAGCATTTGTTTTGCTGTAAAAATGCTATTTAAAAAGAGTTTGGCATATTGACACGCATCATAAATTCCACTAAGTTAAAAGGTTGTTTGACAGTTTTCGACACAAGCCACCTAACCTTTATTTCCAGTAAACTGCTGCCTTATGTACTATATTTACATGTGTATGGTGCAAACATTAAATCAAAATTTAGAGTCTCAGATGGTTTTAACCTCAACATAAAATGTGCCCTCAGCTATAAAAAACTCCCAAAACAAATCGTGATATTACAGTCATCAGTAAAGCAAAGCAACGACACAAGCAATGCTAAACTATATGTATCTGGAAACACTACACATCTAATACAGAGGATGATCAGACCTCGGACTTCAGTCATGGCATTTGTTGGACCTCTACACACAAAGGCAAACAGAAATACCAATATACATAAATCCCAAAGACCATGTGTGTTTACACAAGAGGAAGATTGTCTTAATATGCACAACACATGACACATGTCCACAGACAGCATTCACAGACGCTCGACTCATGCTGAGCAGTCAGCATACAACGTTGGCTGTGGTTTGAATCCTTCACATGGGAGAAAGACAGAAACAGGAGAAAAATGGGGTCACTATGTGCTTAGAATAACACTAAACTCTGCATGTAACCATGACGACCAAAGGACAAAATCATTCTACAAAGTTTTCAAATGACCCAAATATGCAAAATGTATCCAGTTTTTCATCCAAACCTGTTACCCCCACCCCCTGCCTTTGTACCCCTCTGCCACCCTCCTTTCTCGGGCATTGTGCTCTGGATGAAAGTGCCTCTGTGTGTGACGGGCAGAGTGGTGCATGGCGTGGCCTGGGACAGACTGAGTGCCAAAGCCACGGGACCCACAAACCCATCATACAAACACACATATAAAATTAAATAAATAATAAGTAAACAAAAGAAAAACAACAAAAAAAAAACTGCTGTTTATGAAGTAGAAGCTAATCAGTAATTCACAAAAGCATAAAAGCTCACCGTGCCGCTGGAAGTCCTCTCTTTCCAAGGTCTGCTCGGACCCTCTCTCCAACGTGACGATAAACATCCACCAATGTTGTTATGGAGGCCTCGCGTACCTACAGACAGCAGACCAATTTATTCGTTGTTGACATATAAACCTGCACAGACAAATGCTTTAACATCATTTGTCTCATGGTTATCCAGAATACAATGTAAATACTGTGTCTGTCAAGATTATGGTTAATATTAAAGATTGTCTTCACTTATACAGACCAGGACTCGTAAACATGAATACTTATTAAAAAATAATCCCTTAAGGGTCCATATCTCTTCTCCAATGGGAGACATCTGATTGGCTGGTTAAAGTGTGAATACTGTTGTGATTGGATAGTGGGATGCTGTCAAAGGGATTCACAGTAACCAAGTGTGGGCTGGGCTGTTGAGGATGTGGATTGGTTGAGACGATATGTGGCTAGCTAATCATTGGGTAGAAGAAAGAAGCAGATTTCAGCTTTGTGCTGCAACTCCACAGGAGGCTAAACCAACCTCTACATTTCTCCTTCTGTAACATTACACCCACACACACTCGGAGCAGCTGTGTGGGTTAAGGACTGGGTATTGTGCTCAAAATTCAGCAAGGAAGTCGGATGAAGGAGCCCACCTCTTCCTTAATAACAGTAATAATCACATACTGCACTAAGATGCCTACTAACCATGATGCAAACACACTTTAGTTGTAGAGCTAATCTACTGTCTCTGCAACAGAATAGTTCAACAAACGCACACCATCTGGAAATTAATAATAAAAACATTTTATCTTAGAAAAGGTGCTAACCAAGAAATAATAACAAAAAGACCCAAAACTGTGAAAACAACAAACTACGTGTTGGTGGTGGGCTTCAATTTTGTTTTCAAACTTAATGGGAGCTGCAGATATTTTCCCTGAATAGTGAAAATCTGACATTACTGATATGACTATATTTAAATGAAAACTCCCAGGCATGTAAGAATAATTACACTCCACACAAAAGAAATACATTTGAAGATCTTTCTCTGCTTTCCTCTTGTACTTTTAAAAATTATTTTTCTCTACTTTACATGGTCTTTGAGATTGATAACATTCTGATTAATTCGACCACATTTCCAGCAGGCAGTTGCTGTGCGCTTTGGGCATATTGCACATTTTTTAAATTTTCTTTACCTCTAAAACACTTATATATATATTTACCATGCTTGTTTGAATGCTGGAATTATCTCTGCTAGTGCTATTTAACATTGGTTTTAATGAGAAGTATTCAGCAAGCAGTTTTATATGTGGTTGCAGCCGATTTATCTTCCTAAAGCCCAAAGAACCCCAAAGAGGTGTCAAAGTATGTAGAGAAGTAGGAAAACAGGGAGCAAGGAGGTAGCAGCTTAAATAATGTTATCTATTAGTTATCCCAGGGAATGTAAAGTCATTAGCAGTTGGTTTTGATGACTTTGGACCTACTGCGTTTGTTTCACTGAGACATAACTGGTGGAACATGTTCTGCCCGCTTCTCAAACTGCACAAAGTTCTCTTCACAGCTTTAGGCAGCAAAAATAGTGGTAGCAGTAAAGAAAGAGCAGCGCATGATAACAACATTGACATTTTACTGACAACGAATCGTAGCAACTCCTTTTCTTAATTTTTTTTACATCCATTGATGCTAAATGTGACATTATCAACGCTCTTGTTTCCAAGTTACACAAAATACTCAAATGCATTTAAGAGAAATCCAGGAGATTTGAACACTGTCTCTTTATCTGTGACACACTAAACAATTTGTCATCCGCATCATCTTAATTTATGTTTTCTTTATGTGTTGTGACATTCAGAGGTTTGCTTCAAATCCATTTGACAACTTAACTGGAAACACAAATTGCTCCAAGGCCATGTCCTTTATCACTTAACAGTTAAGTGTCCATAATTGTGGTGCTTGGATCGAGTGTAAAGGAGGTGGGACACAACATTAACTTGCTCTGTGACCTTTACAGACAATTACCCCTTTAATCCTGACATGGGCTCAATCAGACATTACATGGACTTTGCGGTTGGGAATGGGTGGGATAGTCTATTTAATCCCCAATCTGACAGACTGCCACATTTGTGTTCTTGCAAGAAGCTCTGGCAAAGTCTTCAAATCAGAATCTGCAGTGCATGAGTGAAGACTGGGATACAGCGGTTAACCAGTACAGTAAAAAAACAAAACAAAAACACAAACAATCATGTTACTTTTGGATTAGTTTACAAATCACTGCCTCACCTGTGGGTTTTGGTCTCCCGTCAGAGAGCAGAGATGAGGAACTAATTTACTTAGGCTGAGTGGCTGGGCTCCATACCTGAAATAGTCGCATGAAGAAGAGAGAAAAATATTTTAAGCTAAAAATACCTTCAACGAATAACATAAATAGGACCGTTTTATACATTTAGGACGTATTTCCAATCTTAGCTAAACTAACTTGTTAAAAGAAAAAAATGGACTGAGAACAGGTTTACAATTTTTCTTTAAAAAAAAGAGACAATGGGGGCTGAATTCAATCAAAAAGTTATAAATACATTTAGCAAATCATAAGAAGGAATTGATACTGACACTGCAACTCGGAAAAAAACATATTAGTAGAAAAATTGAGAAAATACACATAGATTCCATGGTAAAAGAAAACCCAAACAAACTGATAAAACACCTTCGTTCTTTAATGTGCGAGTCCATTATAAAAATAAAAGTCTTCAGCTAAGCTCTAGCACACTGAGCTTTCTTAAACACAATCATTTCTGGATCTCTGAACTCCAGAAACAACGGTATAAATATGTAAAAACATGAGCAAACGTCCTCTGTGCTTGACTCTATTTTAGCTTATGCGCATGAACTGCAAACATCTCTAGCTTTACTAACAGGTTGCAGCTTAGCATTCAGCACAACTGTACCACTTTCCATTAGCAAAAAGGTCCTAAAATTAGCAAGATGATTCAAGTAACAAACATTTGCTGTGTTTGCACATTCAAATGAGAAAATACAGCTGTCAAATAAGCATCTTGGTAGTATTAGTCATTTGCGTAATGACATGTTGAGCATTTTAAGACATTTTTTTGTCTTAATTCCAGCCTGTGCAGGAGCACACATCCTCTCAGAACTCACTAAAGAATAAGAATAAATTAAATTATTAAAAATCAAATAGATATGCCTGAAATCTCTACCACTAAATAACAAAAGGAAGTGATTCCTGTGTGCCACCTTTACAAAGTCACACAAACAGCTAAGAGGATTAATCCTGCTGACAGAGAACATGTGTGTTTCTTGGACAAAGTGGGTCATTAGTGTGGTGGAAACAGCACTGGCCCCCCCACGCAGTGTTCATTAACCCTTTAAGTGTAGCACCAACATGCACAAGCTCTGTCAATTGACTGTACTGTGTGTTACTTTAGTCATTGTAAGGACAAAAGCATAATATTACGCATAAAGAAGTAAAAAAAAAAGAAAAATATACAAAATTATTCATTTCATTAATTTGTTTTTAATCACATTTCCTCCTAGAAGTGATGTGTATATAAAGAAGAAGTTACTCACGTGCTGAGTGTGGCACTGAGGCAGAGACAGATTCCTTCTCGACTCCGGAAGTTTTTGTGCTTAAAACCAGGAAGCAGTCTTTCCCAGATGTACTGGAAAAAGAGAAGTGTTTGGAGGAGACAGGAGAAAAGGAGGAGTCAGAAGGAACGAGCAAAACACGGTCCTGGCAGACAGCTCATCAGAGACTGAGCAGGATACACAGCACTACTGAGGCTACGATCTGCGCAGAGGAGCATGTGTGGTTTGTGCACCATACACACAGAACAGATGTAGTTTCTGTAGTTCATGTAATACCCAGAAGAGGGAGCCAAAACAAGATTACTAAATACAAATGGCATTTTTCTGAAATTATAATGTATATTAAATATGCATTTTGACAAATAAGTAAAGCATCTACAATTTATTGTTTTGATT
>JBAMHX010000019.1:12372111-12391082 GCA_037177515.1 Pseudomugil tenellus
TTAAGTAAAAAATTAGGTGATTAATATCAAATTATAACAATTATATAAAACATAACCTGCAATTTTGCTGGTAAGTAATAAAAAAATGGCCAAAAATGTTTTCATGCTCATCTCCTTCTGTATCTCACCATGGGTGAAGCAGTCTGCTCCATGCATCGCAGGATCAGAGCTTGGCTGTTCTCCCTGACCTGGTCCTTCCCATCACCCAGTCTGTCAACCAAAGCTGGCAAGACTACAAATAGACAAAGAAAAAACAAGATCGTGTTAATGGCGACGATACCCAATTTATATCAAATACTGTACAGTGTGAATACAACAAAATTAAAGCACACATTGAACCCCATCTCTCTCTATGTGAGAAATAAAGGCTGCCCCCAAGTGGAGTGCTTTTAAAAAGACAAATAAATAAACTCACATTTAGTACTGTGTGTTTGTGTGTGTGTGGCAGAGTAAATGCTTCTTGAAATATAGAAGCAATATCACTACTAACATTTGGCTCTGACAAGCAGAGGAGAAAGAAAGGCCAGGACACGAGAAGTGGACCATGACTAAAATAATGTCAACATCATCACACTCATGTTACTGAGCCCTATGTAATTCAGCAATAAAGAATAAAAAGAAAAAAGAAGAAGAAAGGTAAAGAATAAAAAGAAACCTTTAAACAGTGCAGTCAAGTATTCAATATGGATTACAGGCTATTCTAATCCACCATGACTAAGAGCCTTTTGTTTTTAAATCTTGTTTAAAATACAATCTCTGCTGGCATCTTATATTTTTCTCCTGATCAACAAACTCAACAAAAATTGGAAAACTACAATGAAATGACAAACAATAACTGTGGATTTGTCTGAACTTGAGATAAACTAATGGATTGCCAACATGTTTCTTCATCACAATTACAATCCATAAATCTATGATGAACTACAAAAGCACTCGAAGAGCACAGACTTCAGCCAAGCAGCTCATTTACAACCATACTCTGATTTCCCCTTGATGTTATAGTCCTACATTCATTATTTATATATGTATCCAACAGATTCATACATAGACCCAATCCCATTTCTCATTCTTACCCCTTCCCCCTCCCCTCACCCCTTCAAACGAAGCTACATGCGTAGAGCTGAAAAGTTAGCCTTACGATTTGGGACACCCTAAAATGTAATAACGTTACCAGAGTAGATAAGCATGTCTCGCTACACTACTGGAGCTTCAACTGGAGCTAGCGACTTTTTTTCCGTGTGCATTTTATTTATTAAGAGATTGACTACTACATATTAAAATGACGTTAAAGTATACAAATCAATGTTTGTCATAATTTAAAAAAACTTTTCAGTGGAGAAAATACATCTGTGAACTTCTTTAGACTCGGCAGTAGCCATCACGTCGGTAAATCGCAAGGTATTCTGGGAAATTTTTCATACCCCTTGGTTTGAAGTGTGCTCCTGAAAAATCTTAGTTTGAACCCCTTACCCCTTTCCCTCTGTCCTCATAGGAATTGGGAAACCCCTACATGTGAACGCGCAAAACGTCGGGGTAGGGCCATGTAGTTTTGTTTTCACAGTGTTTACCATGTTGTGCTGTTTGTTGCACGTTTATATCCTAAATAGTCAATTTGCAGCAATAAAAACTCCAAAGATTGTTTTCAATTTCAGAATTGTAGTATTCACAATTTTGCTGGGGTCTAATCTGGCTTTGATAACTTGCAAACACCTTATAGGAATTTATCTTGTATAGTTTGGCTAAGCACCCTGTCCTCTTATTGTGGAGTTATATGCGTAAATACTGAAAGTTGTCCTATTTGGCCATGATAAAGAATATAAAAGAATAATTTGAACATGAGTTAATTAGTCTCATATTGAATAACAATAGAAGAAGAGGGCAGAAATGCTTACCTTCGCCCGCTCCGCAGGTGGGGAAGTTATGCTTTTATCATTATTTATCTGTTTGGCAATCTGATTGTTTGCAAACTCATGGAAAAAACAACTCAAAAACTTTTTTTTTTCCTGAGAATGGGTCTAGTCGGGGGCATAGCCATCATTTCCAAAATAAAGAAGGAGTGATTAATCATCAGCTCACATTCAACTGGACCTGTCCTTAGTGCCTAAAGAACCATACGATTATTTACTGCCATATACAGCAAATTAAGCCACATAAATGTGTTTGCCGTCTGTAAAGACTCTTATTCTAGTGGATTCCTGGATGACAGCCACAGATTAGATTTGGATCTTTTCATGAGATTTGTGGACATTTCTGAAAATATAGAACACCAAACGCTTAAACGCAAAGCCCAAAATACAAAACTGAAAGAGTCTGACTTGTTTAGTCAAACTGGAAAACTCTGTTTGACGTTCCATGATGAGAAAACACATTAACAAACAGAATGGCATGTGCATACACACTCCTACCCACATACCAAGTGTGGAACATCAGAGGCAGAGTGATGTCATCTGCCCTTTTCCTCTGTGCATGTGCATTATGATACCATAACAGCTGGTTGCCTAAGCAACCTGGACAATAGCCTCAAACAGAATACATGACAGAGGGGCATTGTTGCACAAAATAACATCATTGCTCATAGTAAAAATGAAAATGTACACAAACACTATCTATAGAACCACCTCACTCAGAAATCACACTTTATCCTATCTGTAAATCTGCAAATAAAGTATAATCAAGCCAAAGTGCAGACATTTTTATCTGTTTCACCACCTTGTTTACTTAACAGAGGTGTGTTAGATGGCAAGATGACCAACAGCATATTGCCTACGTATACGTACAACCATGCACAACCCGGCACTGAGCAATAAGTCAGTCCTCTAGATCAATATTCACTCAGTCACAATGATCTAATCTTTCTCCCCATACTGTGTGTGTGTGTGTGTGACAGAAGAGAGGGGGATGTAGGGAGATGGCAAGAGCACAGGAAAGAAGAGATGGAATTCAGATTGATGGGAGGGATCTCTCAGAGGGTTGGGCCAGAAAGATGATTTTATCATCAATCTTAGCCACACAGCTGCATTACATATGCACAGGAAGCTTAGCTCAGGCTCAGCCCTTTAGAATGAACGGACAAATGGTAACTGTACAGTGTGATGACTCCAGTAATCCCAAAGCTGCACTGCAGACTTTATTATGTTTGCTGGTAACAAGTGAATCTGACAAAGACAGCTGCTGAGACACCTCAAGCAAGCAAGCCCAAGGGTAGGCACTGACCAAACATAAGTGCGCACACACACACACTCACAGATCTTTACATTATGAAAGGTGAGGTTTTGGGTGTATTTTTGTATGGTAGAATATAGTAGAGTATATACTATGCTTTAAAAGTGTGTGTGTGTGTGTGTATGTGTGTGTGTAAGTGTGTGGTGGTGCTGCTGGTGTCTAAGAGGAACCACAAAGAAGTGGATGTGAAACAAAATGGAAATACATGCACACAACTGCTGAAAAGGTCAGTGCAGCTATTCACAAACAATCAAAATTAAATGTAATCTGGTGAAGAAAAATCAAGAATATGTGAGAAGTTTGTTACATATCTATACATTTTTAGTTTGGGATCAACTCTTTTAACCTTAAGTTTTCTAGAGAATTAATAAACTACATTAACCTGAACAAAAATAGAACAATATAAAACCATGAAAAAATAAACAAACTGAATGATAAGTGTGTGAAAGCAAAAGGGTGAGCACAGGCTTGTACATGTTTGTTACTGCCATTCAACATCAGGGCTTTGTGATCAAGCTCAGTTAAGGAATAAAAAAAAACATTTTCTGAATGGCGCTAAATGCAATCTCCTGCAAAAGGAAATTGAGGATAGAGATGGCTGACAGATCTCACCTGTGCCGAGGTATCCTTTGAACCGCTCTCCCAAGCGGTCCACAAATGCACTGCAGATGTCGATCCCCAACAATGCCACCTATAAACCAAAGTGAAAGTAAGATAAAGTTAGATAGTTGGGCATACTAAAAAAGAACATTAAGGATCTGATTTCTAACGCTTTCATCTCTACTGTGTTTACAGTGGAGGGTGTAATATGAAGGCAAGAACCAACTTAAATTCCAACTATTATAGCAATGATTTTAATAACAACTTAAGTATGTTCAATAATCCTAAATACATTTTAGATAAGCTGATTCAAGTTGTTTTGGGATTTTTGCCGTTAACAGGCGTTGATTGTTATATTACATAAAAAGAATCAAAGTATTCCCTTTAGTTTTAATGCTGAACTCACTGGGAGTTTCCAGAAGATTTTGCCCTTACCGTGTAGGATATTGACTGAAATATTACAGACAGACTGACAGGAAATTATTTAAAAAAAAAAAAAAAAACAGGAATCATTTTGTCAGAATGGAAAGAAAATCTTTCTAAATCTATAAAGTAGAATAATTCCTCTTTTACACTGCGTTTCAAAGGTTACTGCATGTCAGCGGCTGTGTGTCGGTTATGCAACGCTGCTCTGTTCTCTTTACTGCCTGCAAAACAACAGCTGATTATGTGCACTAGAGAAATCTGGTCAAAATCAAATCACTTGGGTAATAATATAATGACCCTGAACCACATGAAAAATAAAAATGTTGAGCTGACACTATTTTGAGATGGATGCCAAAGCCTTGAGTTGCTAAATAAAACCTGACTTGTGACATGACTAACAGAGGAAGTTTTATCGATGTTTCAGTCTAGAGGTAGAGTTTTCCCCTCTGCGTTTCTGATTAGGATCACATCCACACACTGAGCTGTACTCCTGGAATGCTTTTGTTGGCAGTGCTGTGGTAAGACAGTCCAAAAGAAAATCCATTTAAAGCTTATTTGCTAGACTCCGTCCCACACCGAGTTGGGAGTCAGACTCCAGTTTTTTCCTATTTTAGTCAAAGAAGAGCAAAGCCAGGTAACGACGGAAACAAAAAGGAGAACAGAGCCGATAATGAAAAATAGGATTTTGGCCAAGTATCGACATGCAACTACAAAAAATAACCTGGAAAAGAAACATGAGCTATAGGTCAATATGATGACTCCCTCATACTGACGTATGTAGTAATCAGTCAATTCATAGTTTAGTGACTGTTTCTGTCATTTATTACCAGAGTCATAAAACTATTACGTAGCACATTCAGCAAGGCTATAATCAGCACTTGTAGGATTAGCTCTTATTAATCATCCATGTATGACGAAGCAATAAAAACAACCAAATGCAGGATGAAAATATCATTTGACCCTACCATGTTGGACAAACCAAAACTACAAAAACACTTACAGTAGTTTGTGCAGCTGTTTCCCACAATGCTGCCTTGAATTCTCCTTTCTGGAGGGGTTTTCCTAGCATGTTGTAGATGCTTCAGGAAGCATTTACAACATGCCAGGAGAAAAAAAAAAAACATTTCATTGTTTGAAGGTGAAAATATGTTTATAAATGGAGGCACATATTACTAATTTCAATGCAGAAACAACTGTTTTTGTCATCTAGTTTCCCTTTTATGCCAGGAAACAATAGGATATACAACAATTTCTCCAAGTATTTTGGGCCTTCATCATATCCTTAAAATGCACACAAGGATATTCTACGCAGATATTTATTAAGCGTACCCTGAAATCCTGTCAAGATTTATTATAGCAACGGCTCCTATGCCAAAACAACTGATTATCTAAAACACTCCCTCCAAAGCTCGGCTCCATTACAGAAATAAAAATGTCTGCAGCCTGGTAATAAAAAAACCGCAGATCAGTGGAAGAAGCAGCTAGTCATATTAACCTTGTCTTAATAGATGTAGCATGCAATATTCATGTTCCTCTGCTGCATATTATATAGTCACTATGGCTGCTGTGATGCTGAGAAAGGAAACATGCCCTTTTTATCTCCAGCGCACAAACAATTAAACCTTGCCTTTTGGTTTTCAACAACACTGTTATATGCGTATCAACCAATTAAGGTGGCCGTATAAACTGCTACAGGACCTGTGCGTTTGATGAACATGCTGGCTGACTCAGCGTACTTCTAGTTGTACTGGTTTGTGAATGGTGCCAAGCTGTGAAATAAGCGATTTATCAATGAAGCTCTTGTGCAGGACACGCAAGTAAGAAAGACGGAGGAATTAGAGTATAACTTCTCCTATACGTACTTGTTTGAGAGTTCCCTACTAGAGCAATGACACATACTTATGGGTCATATCTTGTGCTTTCCACTTGCTCTATGCACGAATGCATGACTCCATTTCACAACCCCCAACACGTCCTGTACTCTCCCCCTCATGTCAATTCTGCATCGTCTCTCCATCCTTCGCACTTACTGTGCTGACTCAGCACTTTGCAACTCAACCTGTATGGATAAATAAGGATTACTAAAAAAAAAAAGCCACTCAGGATCATCACTCCTTTACAAATCACTGTCCCCTATAAACAACAAAAAATCTACACGAGCAATGACGGGATGGAAGGGGCATCTTAAAGATCACTATAACATACAGACGGTCATTTCTCCACAGCATATCCTTTCACATGAGTTGCAGACATCTATGTGTAAATGTCTGCTTTTGCTTATACAAAGACATTTTAGAAATTGCTTTGAATGAAAATGAATTAAAATTAAGCCTGTCGTTGTCTGATATTCCCTAATTTATATTCAAATTCTGTATTTTTAAAGTCATCCTTAAATTGAAATTGTAGTATTTCAGAATATTTTTGTGTAATGGTTTAAGTATTCATTTATTTTTCATTAAGATTCATTGAGACAACAGAAAATCTCTTTCACAATCTGCATGCAATTTTGTAAATACATGTGCAACAAATTTTACAATACATGACCACAAACTGAGTGATGAAAAAGGAGCTTTTTTTGTCACGAGCTAATAACTGCTGTCAATAGATATGTAGTTTCAAGGGATTGTCCATAAAACTTTCCCACATTTATAGTAGTCCCCATTCCAAAATGATAATAAAAAAAAAAATCAAATCCTGCTTTCAAAGATCTCAGGATGATTTGGGTAGTTGGCAAAAATCTCCAAAATGCCACAGTCCAGATATGAGATATGTAAAAGAAGGCATTCTTCTACCTCAATAACAATTTTAGAAAACTGATTCAATAAAATAAAACTTGAAATAAAGGCCAAAAAAGGAGAAAGATGAATAAATGTAAAAAAGCGTGTCAACAATGAGTCCTCCAACCCCTCCCCCATCCACTGCTCAAGTAGTCTACCGTATTGACAATGAGGCTCTTTAACAGGACAGACAGCCTTAATCACAACAACAAACCGCAGGAATGCCCCGCAAAAGTCCTTCTGTGTCACACAACTTTAAAAATGTCTGCCTCAAGTGAGACATGATTACCGGCTGCTTAAAACCAAGTGCTTCCTTCCAGTTTGGAGAAGAAAAGACATTTTCAAAATGTTTGGATTTAGGAAAAAGTCTCAGGTTTTTTTTTTTTTTTTTATCTACCTTAACATATGTTTATTTTAACATTTAATATTCGGAATAGCAACTCTTTCTACTTTATGCTCACATTTTTAAAAGTAAAAATAAAAGTGTAAAATACTGGTAAAGATTTAATGGCTGCTCGTAGGCGTCGCAACTAAATTGGTGAAAGATTATTAACCCTCCAACCGAATCGGTACCAGACAGTCACCGTCTCTGTGACTATGAGAGGTCTTTATTTCTCACCTTGAAATTGCTGGAGTTCACCCATCCTGTTAACTCGTCTATGGTCTTGTCCAAACGGGGTTTGTCCTGCTCCACGTCCGGAGACCGTTGCGGGTCATTCAGGTAGTCAATTAGGTCCTGGCCGACCTGCAATCGGCGGGTTACATCTTTCTGCAGTACCTGCTGGTAATAATAGTCCATGTTGTCATGTTCCTCCATTGGGCACTCAGTGCCTTGTGGCCAGCTACTGAAGCCAGCCAGAAACGGAAAACAATGGTCGGCGAGACGAGACGTGAAGAACTCGAAATGTTAACTGTAGGAAAGGCAGATAAAGCGGTCTGAACTGCGTCTAACTGGGGTTTTATCATCAACATCCAATCCCCTATAAAGATTGATTACTTCTGGGTACAGACCATTCCCTTCGCAGATCAAAACCTCAATTTTGTCCCTAACTGAAAGTCGAGGTCGCTGTTTTTCCCAACAAGACTTTAGGTCAAAGGGAACTTAAAACTTGGTGAAACTTCAGGAAACGTCTAAGTTTAATTAACCCTGGCGGGTTCTGTCAAAAATATCCGCATCAAAACAAGCTATCAGATTTTAGGTTTGCTATGTTATGCTAACAAAAATAGCACCTTGCTGCTTTTCTCAGTGGCAAATACAAATAGCGCCACATAAGCTAGCTAACGGTAGGTATCTGCAGGCCTAACGCCTGGGTTCGCTCAGGTCTTCTACTTCATGACCACAGGCTTCAGTTCTTCATTCGCCAACTTCTTCTCCTTGAAAGTTGTATCAAACTTCCACAAACAAGTCGTTAGCTCCAGCTCCAAAGCAAATTCTCTCTTTTTAACCCAGGAACAATCACCGAGGCTGCAAAAGGTGTTAACAGGCGCAAAATCCTTGCGCGTTGCCGGGGAGTGCAGTTTACCAAGGGGTGCAACCGTTCAACGATCAGGCCGATGGGTCTTTGGACACCGCACAGCTAGCCAGCGAAATGCCTGACGGAAAATCAAAAATGAGCAAACCCTTTACCATCGGCAACCCACTACGTTAACTGGGAAGCTTAACATAAGTACAATTTTTTTAAATATATTTTTGTTTGTACTACAGGTTAGATTTTTTAAAATTTCTTTCAGATTAATTAAGCTATCCTGTGTATGTGGGCGTCTCCGTTAGCTCCACGGCCCTTTGGTGACATCTAGCTGCAGAAACGAAGTTAACTTTGCCGCAGTT
Source organism: Pseudomugil tenellus (assembly GCA_037177515.1). Classification (NCBI taxonomy): domain Eukaryota; kingdom Metazoa; phylum Chordata; class Actinopteri; order Atheriniformes; family Pseudomugilidae; genus Pseudomugil; species Pseudomugil tenellus. The sequence continues at coordinate 12,380,965 of JBAMHX010000019.1, forward strand.
TTCTGTAAAATAGCTCTAAGATAACAGGAGACAAACTTTCACACGGAGAAGGCAAAGGCACATTTACTATTAGTCATCTTTATTTATTCATTTGTTTATTTTTTCATGTATTTTATTTTCTTAAACATAAAACAGCTGTCAAGAGGACATTAGTATCACAGCCAGTCACGTCAGCCATGTATCATCAGTCTTTCTTGATCTTTGTGGTTGCTGTCTTTTCCTTTAGTCCTATCCAATATCCTGCCAGTCTCCCCTATCATTTGCACTTGGCACTATACAGCATTTGCCAGCTTTAGAAAAAAAATCATAACATTAAAAACTCCTTGTGTTTTAATATATTTAACTTGAAGTGGTGGTAAATTCACCCAGTAAAACCTGTTTCAATATGGTATTTGATGCTGCTGATAATATTGAGACCCTGTTGATCTCAAGTCATATGAAACAAATTAGTTGGTTGTAGGGCTTTCCAGTCAATATCTATCACTTTGCAAGTTGCAGAATGTTCTGCAGAGAGGGAACTTGTTATTGATAAATTTAATTAATTTGTTTTGCTAAAATTTGATTGCCAGGCTTGTGTAAAATTCCAGATATGCATCATTTCTTTCCTGCTGCCCAGAATTTACTAAAGTAGAAGGCAACAGCCAATTTAAAATACCCTGCAAAGTACATTGACAATTACACACTATACTAAATTAAAATTTCAAATACATACATTTATGTGATTGTCAAAAACTTGAGGTGCTTTTGCTCACAGTCTCACATCTATTGCCTTAGTTTTATGAAAATTCCTGTTACACTTTAGAAGCAGAGTTACATCAGCTCTAACCCCAACTGGTATCCTGATACACACAGCAATAAATCTGAACAGTGGACATTAGCGTCCACTCTAAAGCACTGGGTATGCCACAGTTTACTAAAGTATGGAAACTAACTCTGAATCGTAGGGGAACTGGAAACCTACTGATGTAAACAGGTTAATCTGTAGTGGAACCCTAATATGGGATGTAAACAAATGCTTAAGTGGTCAAGTAAGAGCTAGTTCACAGGGCCACTGACAGGATTGGATCGGGGCCTATAAGCCAACATAACCAGACATTTCACAAGAGGCCACTAATCCCAGCAGCAAACATAATGCTTTTTAAACACCCAGAGTCTGAATCATAGGTCCTTTTTTGTCAAACAGCAGCTGTTCTTTTACTTTAAAAAAAGAAAGGATACATCCCCTCCGAGTAGACAGGCATGGACAATTACAATAAGCACTGAAAAAAGAAGAAAATACCTTTTTTGTTGCGTCTGAGTGAGATGTTGTGTTATTTCTTTTTTTCTGTTGCAAAACATTCTCTTTACAAACAGAATTAAAATCTCAACAGAAGTTTCTCAGATGCACAAGTATGTCACATGTCCTGTTCTGTACTTCTCGTTTGTCCCAACCCTTCCACGCTGTAGAGCCGGCTGTGCCAAAGCTTCACTGAAGATTTGCATTTCACCATCAGCCCAGCTCTCCTCTCCCTCCATGCTGTGTGTCTATTGGTTAAAGCAGAATGAGTCACAGGATGGTCGCAAAGAGGTGTCATGTGATTGGTTGAAGTGAACTGTTGTCCAAGATGACATTTCATCTTTTTTTCTTCTTTATTTCATTTGAACATGATGCATTGTAGTTCCACTGATCAGCCTATTTGCAGCTGTCCAGATGCAGTCTTTTCTTTCCACCCATTAGTGGGGAATCAGGTGGTTTAAGGAGCCGTATGGACTGGACAGCCTGTTTTTGTCTTAAAAGAAACAGAGAGAGAAAAGTCCATCCCTTCATGTCTCTTTCCTCCAACCCCTCTGTGCTGTAACCCTGGGCTGCTGTAATGCTGACTGGTGAGCAAGAGGAGAGAAAAGGGATGGTTTCAACTGATCAAGAATCAGTGGCGTTCAGTTTGTGTTTTCAATGATCAGGAGTAGTGAGTGGGTCCAGCCCCTCCTCTCCCCTACACCGCCTACCTTAGCCCGACTCCCAACCCCCCCTTTAGCCCATATCAGAGCAGCAGGACCTGTAGACAGAGGTGGCCCCCTCTGGCCCTCCACTGTCAGAGGATGATGCAGCAGCGGCACAGACGCTGGCCACCTCCATGTACAGATGGAGGGGGTGTTACTGGAGCAAAGTAGGCGTGGACCTTGATCTCTGGGAGGTGGGCCTGTGCAGAGGAGAAATGTATTAGTATAACAAAATACAAGTAAAATAGAACATGGTCAAGACTGTACTTTATAATATTAAAGTATTACTGTATGGTGAAAATTTATTAGAGCTGTCAGTTAATTTTATCGGTGTTAAAATTTTAAACGTGCGACTAACATACGCAAAGTCTGCATAGTTTCAGGAAGTGATGCAGACATAAGGTTGTTGTTCTAAAGCAGAAAAGAGATTCCGAGCGCTGATACATGTTTCTCTGAAAAAGTATGTTTTTTTTATTACTGTTGAAGTAAATAAAGTTACCACATGACTTGTGTCGCGTCTCAAATACCACCTGCTGTGCTCCAAAGCTCATTCAGTGAAACGCCCTCCCCTAAAGCTTCTCCTACAACTGGCTTTGTTTAAATAAACCGTGCACACGAGCTGTGCTCGAACAGACGTGTTTCACTGGTTATTTATTTATTTTTTTTTTTTATAAAAAATGCTTCTCAACATTCCTGCTTTGGACTACAAAACCTGCATCAGCTTCAAACATTAACAAGCACTTCCTTTTCCTGTGCTGCACATTTCACAATAAAGGTTCTGCTAAGTGCAGTTAGTGGAAATATCACAGCTTCCAGCAGAAATGTCCTGATAATTGTACAAGCAGAAACCTTTCAGCAGCTGATCTGGATAAAATGAAGAAGCAAAAAAAGGTGCTGGAGTCCTGTGGAATATTTACTCCTGCTTATATGTTTGTTTTTCAATCAAGATAAGGTCTGCAGAATTGTTTGCAAAAGAGTTATGTTTGCATATGTGCACACATATGTATGTGAACTCAATCCACTTCAGTTAAGTAAACTTAACAAGGAACTAAAGTGTCTATAACAGGTACCATATAATGGTACGTTTAGAGACAAATCTGCTGTTAATACGCGATTAATCGTGAGTTAACTCATGACATTGTGCAATTAAAAATTCTAATCTACTTAAACCCTTAACATTACTGGTATAATAATTTTTTTTTAATATATAAAAACATTTTCTGTGTTTACTCACCCTGATGCGTTTGATGCCAGCCCTGGTGACTTGTTGACAGTCGTAGAGTTCAATGCGTTCAAGACGATGGCAGCTCTTGAGGTGCTCGAGTGTCACATCAGTGATTAGGGGGCAGTTGTCCAGCTCCACCACTGTGAGGCGCTCTTGGCCACAGGTACTGCTGCTCAGAGCTCTGATGCCATCATCTGTGATTAGCTCACAGTGGGACAGGGACTGTTAAGGGCACAAGAGACGGGGTTGGAAACACACAAATATGCCAATTGAATAACACATACAGCCAGAGGGATAAGGAAGCTGGCACAAACTCAGACACGAGGGTGTAAATGTTTACCAGTGCTTGCAGGCGTGGGCAGTGGATTGACAGTTGAACCAAGGTGTTATCTGTCACCTGAGGACAGGACAAGATCGGTTAGCAACCTGTTATGACGCGTGTAGGAAAAGAAGTGTTAATAAATCTTTGGAATCCTGCTTGTTGTGATCATGCTGTTCTCTGAATCCAACTGACTTTTCTGTCATTTCTGTCTTCTTTTATGCTTCTGCTAAAGTGATTAAAATGCTCTCCAGCAGAATTGCTCACTCCTCGTCTTGATGGGAAAAAACTCTCTGATGCAGTTACACGTGTCCTAAACCTCTTTACAGACAAGAGTCAAAGGCATCCATCATGAATTAACAACACAAAATGAGGTCGGGAGGAAACAGGAAAGCCATATCTACACTTACCAAAATACATTCTTCTAAGTCCATTTTTTCAAGCTCATGACAATTCTATGGAGATAAAGAGGTGGTTTTATGACAAGTCAGAGACAGTGAGGTTGAATGGATGGTTGCCTTCACTAAAGGTTCTCAGCTTAGAAAACATGAAAACTGTATTAAACTTACTCTGGCGAGCACAGTGAACCCAGCGTCTGTAACATGGGAGCATCGTGCAGCTTCAAGGATCCTTTAAACACAGAAAATCAACACTTGTAGAGGCGGCTTGGATGAACAAGTACGGGATATCAGTTTATAATTGCATAGCTTGTGTATGTTACTAACGATAACAAATATGTAGCTGGTTCATAGAAGGAGGTATTTATAATGCTGTATGTTTTACTGGGATGATTTGGTGGCTTAAGATCCAAGATATAATAAACACCCAAATAATTGAGGGTTTTTATATAATTAAATTTACTTAAAATGAGTCCAAAGAACTAAAAACAAAAACGTGTGTGTGTGCTTCTCACTTGAGTCGAGGACAGTTAAGTCCCAGTGCAGTGAGGGAGGCATCAGTGATGTTACTGCAGCCAGACACACAGAGGAGCTGCAGCTTGTGGCAACCTCGGCACAGACTGACCAGACCTTCATCTGTTATTTGCTGGTAAAACCAGACATACAAACAATATTAAAAGATCATACAGTCATTGACATCTCTCTCTCCCATCCTACATCCCACAATCAAATATTTGTCTTACTGTACAAGACTGGACGTTGATGGTGGTGAGTTCAGGGCAGTGTTTCTGTAGGTGTTTCAGTGCTCCATCATCCAACTGGGTTCAAATAAAACAAACGCATAGAGTAATCAGAGATATAGATTTATAATTCAAGGGATTTCTCATTAAAACATTATTGAAATATCAGATTTTTTCCAATGAATAAAAGCACATTTTCTTATTCCCCTCAGCCTTATTTAAAAAGTAACTAAGATTAATCAATAATGATATTTGGATGACAGTCTTATATCCCCGTGAGCCTTGAAAAACAGATTCATGGTAGTTTGAGGGTTATTGTTCTCAGGCAAGAAACAAAATGTAGACTTGGGTGGAAAATAATTGAGCATAATGCTGAAAGAAATCATTTGCTCTTCAAAGATGGGAAAATAAGAAAATGTCAGGCTGACACAAAACACTGCTACGTTACGGGAAGGGAACAGTAGAAATAAAAGGGATCAAAATACTGTGGAATGGATGGAAAATGCTCTATATTTGAACAGAAAGTGTTGGAAATGGGCATATTTCACTTCTCAGCAGTTAGGCCTGCTGTGATATTTCTGTTCAGTAGAGAAGTAGACTGTGAGTGGGTGTATTTAGATTTAGGTTTATTTTAGATTACAGGCGTTTTTGGAGAGTTTGCAGTAGTCTTTGGCTGTATCCAAATGTGTACCCTATGCCCTAACCCCTCATTCACTACATAGGGCTACAGTACATAGTACACTATATAGTTCCCTCAATCTGCTGGCGATTCGGACACAACGCTCATTAATTTCTCCGTCACGCATCACGCAACCAACAGCTGTAACTATGGCAACCACATGGACTTGAAGGTGTCGTTGCAAATACAGTCTAATTTCATCTGAAAATGTCTTTTTTACTTATATATATTTTATTCTTGCTTTAGATAATATTAGTTTAGTAGAAAAGGAATAAACATGATGCTTTATAGTTTTTTGTTAAACATTTTTGATGTCATTTCCACCATTATAAGCTCCGGCCCGCAATGCATTGGGGTCTATATTGACCCGTCAAGTGACCATTGATGCTCACTACTTTCAAGTTGAATTGTGGGTAATTTTGAGTGCACTACCTTTTTCCCAAAGTACATTTGGACACCCCTACAAAATGGCGTGAGCATAGGTTGCAAATTCAGCCTTAGTGTTTTAGTTTTAACTTTAGGTAAACTAAAGCATCTCATTAGCAAAATATAGAGAAGAATCTCTGCAAAATAAACATACTGAAGCACAACAAGACCAAGTTTTAAGTTATATGTTAAAAGTTGTAAACAGGAGTCGGTACCAGCAATAACAATAATGTACTACACACTGCAATGGTCACTGTCAAAAAGACTAAAAATACCACTTCAAATAACAATAAAGGAGTCGTAGAAATGTGCTGAAATAAAGGAAGTACATTGGCGTACATACCTGCGTGCAGCCTCTGAGGAACAGTGCGCGCAAGCCACTACAGCCTCTGGCTAGGGCCTCAATGCCATCACGTGTGATCTGATCACACCACGACAGGTTTAACATCTCCAGCATTCTGCAGCCATCACTGAGGATTTACACATATTTTATAGTGAACAAACAAAACTGGAAGAGGGGGAAGTAGATTAACCAAGTCCAGATGTGTCTCACTTTAAGCTCAAGCACAGTTTTTTTCTGATAAGTTTAACAAAAAGTATACAAAGAGTTAAATATGTGAGGACTTGAAGAACGGGTTCGTTTTAATTAATTAAAACAGGTTTAAGTTTAAGAAGCTACTGTAATGCCAGTACCTGAGGGCCTTGAGGGAGTGGTTGCTAATGGACACGCAGGAAGTGAGATCTAAGTGTTTGAGCTTGGAGCAAAATTTGCTTAGGCTGAGGCAGGTGCTGTCTGTGATCTTGGTGCAGCCGTTCAGGTTCAACATTTCAATGTTTCTGCAGTTCTGAGCGAAGGTCCTGAGAAGCAGATAAAAGGTGAGAAAGATGCTTTATACCTAAATTTATGATAGCGGTCTTCAAATGAAATGATATATCTGAAAATACAATAATGTAATATAAAGATAAGTGGCTTTTGTTTAAGTACAAAGTAAATAAAAACAGATTTAAATAACACTCTGCAACAGAAATCCCATGGGATGAAAACCCAGAAGCTGGTTAAACTTTAAGGAGTCACACAGAGACAATGCAGTAAGTAAACAAACCAACAACAGAACAGCTGTTTTTAAAGTCGAAACATAAGACACTGATTAAATAAGCGTGTCAGGGAAACGACGACAATCTCACTTCATGGAGGCATCTCCAACACTCAGGCAGCCCCTGAGGCTGAGCTGCCTCAGGAAGCCTCCACAGCGCTTCGAAATGTTCTCCACCACCCGCCCCTGAGGAACACAGAGACAGAGAGAGAGTAATGTGACTTGGACCACAGGACAGCGGATCAGCGGTGACATCACAGGCGACACCAAAGCCTACTGACCCAGCACTAAACCTTGGGGTGGATAATGCTACTCAACAAGCGCTCACGTTCATACACTTGCAGCAAATACAGGCACACACACACACACACACACACACATATGAATTCTGTCCATCTTAACCTATCGTTCCCTTACCATTATAAACACACCCTCACCTCTATGTCTGTCTGGAAGTTGAACAAGTCGATCTTTTGCCAGTTGCTGCCATCCAGGGCCAGAACATTCCACGCCTGAGTGGGGGACACACAGGTTGTGGAAACAGACAGAGTGGGTCATACAGAGGTGAAGGCGGTTTCTTGTATCATAACTTAGCTACTTATACCTGTTTAGAAGTTAGTGAATGTAAAAGGTCAATTTCTGAGACACAATCCACCTTTTATTTTGTGTGCCAATAAAACCAACTATATGAATTATTATTATATAAATTAGGGATGCAATGATACTGACACCAGTATGTGTATATAATTGTACGCAGTTCATTAAAAAGTGTTCAGATACTACAGGACACACTACAAATGTGAACAAATAGATGTAAAGCTCAATATGTCAATGCAAAGATTAATATGTGGAACTAATAAAAAAAATTAACACGCAAATAGAAGTTGTTTCTTAAGTCATTAAAAAAGTCAAATTTGGGATAATCTTGGTGAGAGATGTGTGTATTTTGGGCATGTAGGTGCTTTGTCATAACGGTGCACTGAATCCACGAACAATCACTTTGTCTTTCTTTTAGATAAACCTTTCATTTGGATGGCCACTGGATATATCACACAATTAACCACTCAATTGTTGCATCTGGCATTCTGCTCCACCCTGCTTACCAGTGAGCTCTAATGGGATTTTTTTAGTACTCATATAATTACTCTGCATTGGCAAGTACTTACATATAAGTACTTGTACTTTGCAAAGATATGTGGTATCAGTGCATCCCTAATATGAACATGAATAGTTTCAATAACATAATTGTGGATCAATTTTTCAGTTATAAAATGTAAAATCTGTATTTGCAAACGCATAAATCACAAAATTTTAATCAAATCACCTCAACTGTGCTCACAGCTAGTCACTCTCCAATGTTCATGTATTCAATTTTCTATACCACTAAACCCAGTTTAGGGTCATGGGGAAGCTGGAGCCTATCCCAGCAAGAGACAGGGTGCAAACTGGTCATTCTCCAACATGCATCTTGTTATTAACCATTTAATAAGCACTTTTGCTGGATGATAATTTTTCAAAACTGATTCAGCCTGAGTTCACTTTTTCACACTGAACCCGTCTTCCTCCAGAATTTTAACAACATTTTGTTTTTTAAAGACTATAAAGCTACCATTACCCCTAACATCATAAATCTGAGTTCTTCTACCAAAATCTCAATAAGAATCTGTGAAGACAACCAAATACCAGAATGAGCGCAAGAAAGGTCTTTAACTTTAAAACTTGGATATCAACACCACGGACCAGTGCTCCAAAATGTGAAAATGTGTTAACATTTCTAAAGTAAAAACTTTTATAGATTAAAAAAAGCATGTAAAAGCTGTTTAAATATGCGTTTTAAAAACACTTCAGTACAAAGGTTTCATTATTCTTCACGTCATTCATTAAAAAGGTTTCAGTTGCAGGATTCTGACAAAGCTACTTGTGAAAAACCAGCAGAGGGCACTATTAAATAGACATTTTTAGATTTTTCAGAAATAGTGAACTAGATTTACTTCCACCAAAGGTTTTAGGATTACAGCAATCCACTCAATTTAAACAATAAGTGCTGTGTTAGTTTGCATGGCTGGTTTGGAGATGCTGAAAGGGAAAAGCTTACCTTTGACACCTGGGCACACCTGCAGAGTGTAACCACATCTAGATAGGAGAATATTCTGCAAAGAAAGACATATATATATATAAAAAGAAGTATGAGTTTTTGGCAAATAAATGACCGTCCTTTAACAAAGACTTTTGCTCCCAACTAAACTTAATGTTTGAATACATTTTTCCTTTTTTCTTTTTAAACTTTTGACACATGAGAACAGCTTAATAGCAACAGTAGGAGACCCAGAGTTGGGCAGAGTTTGAGCTGAGGTCCAGTCAGCCACAAAGGGCTGCATGCAGCAGGCTACTGGGTCAGCTCAATCCATTAATCTGCCAATGAGTAATCTCTGGCACTCAGACAGCCAAGGCCACTGGCAAGCTGGGACAGACAGACAAACATATATATGCATGTACAAGAAGACACACACATGTACACATCCACTTCTCAGTTTTAAAACAGCCTGTTTCTGATCACAGAACCGACTCCAAAGTGGTGATCTATAGAAAAAGAGGTATTCAGGGAGCTGTTATGGTGGCAAAGCTTAGAGTGCAGCTGGGGTCTGAATGTCCTTTTAACCCTTGGGAACAGGAGCCGGCCATTGTTTCCTTCATATAGACACAGACAAAGGCTGTGTGTTTTGATGTGTTAGGCCAGGGCATGTCGGGACATGTCTGTGTAATTGCATCCTGTATACTGTTGATATAGCAATCCTGGAACACAAACATGTGTGCAAACATGTGAAACACGTGCAGTTTCACATAGAAGCAAACATTTAGGCACATGTATACACAGTACTCGGAGCGGATGCCCACCACAAGGCACTGCACATTGATCTTTCTTTTAATAACGGTTAATGGCCATGATGTTGATCATTGACGGTCTATTTTAATCAAATACAATGCGTCTTTCCATTATATGTGTCAGAGGAAATTTACCAACCATGGAAGAATTGAGTTAATCATTCTCACAAGAAAATAATCAGTCAATCTGATTTGCTGAGACCCATTTTGAGTCCTGTTTACTTATCTGATATCTGTTACCGTTAACCACAGAAATACGAGCTGAAAGGAACTCACAGATTTGCACATTTTCATAACAAGACAAACAACATGGAGAATATAACCACCAACACAGTCAAATTCAGAGTAGGGTCAGTTATTCACCTCACAGCTCA
>JBAMHX010000019.1:12395490-12418611 GCA_037177515.1 Pseudomugil tenellus
CAGCGTAAAATAATAAGTAATCCCCCCTGTTTCAGCTTCAATCTTGTATTCTTTTTCTTATCAGCACACGCACACACACACAGACAACAGCTTCCAAGTATGAAACAAAAACACCTTGTCAGAGCGTTAAAACACTGATATATTCCATTTATTCAAGTGTTCAGGTGCCTTGTTATGACACTGAGCTCAGTACGTCTTTCTGTGGTCTTTAAAATGGTGAAGTAGTTTAATTTGAGTCTACTTTGGCACGTATGCATTTACTGGACACCCTCACTACAAAAAGGATGGCATATGTCAGAAAGCAAAGCTGAGAAAGCGGTTTCCCTGCCAAATAAAACAATGTCATGGCACATATTTGGGAAAGGAAATACGGAAACTTGCGAGCCATTTAAAGTGACAAAAGACAGGGAGGTGTTCAGTGAAGGCGGGGTGAAAACACTTAAGTCTCCATTGCTTTAAAATGAAAAACATTTTTACCAGCAGACGATTTCCTAAATCTGACTGTTAACGGAGGAATCAGGGATGAAGGACCTAGACGAAGATGCAGCTGCTTCTTCTTCATTTAATCATGTCACTACATGACCAATCCAGCTAAAAACGTCAGGCGACTCTCAGATGTAGTGGTAAGTGTGAAGGCATGAAGTACTCCCTCATTAACAACATCCCTACGGTTAAACATGGTGTTGGCAGCATCATGCTGCGGGGTGTCGTCCTGTAACAGAGACTAAGAGGCTGGTCGGCAGAGATTACCGCAGAAAAATACAGAGTAAAATACTTTTTTCCAAGGGCTCAGGATTTGAGTCGAGGTGACTCTGAGATCCTGAAGCAAACCCCAGAGACGAGGCTTCAGGAGAGGTGTCAAAACATTGAACACTGAGATTGTATGAACATTTCCACCAACTCCACATTATAGATGTGCAAATCCTGTGGGAGTGTTCCCAGAAAGTTTTGGGACTTTCAGTGTAGCATTTTTATCAATTAAAAAAAAAAGAAAGAAAATTTACCTTATTTTTATTAAGCATTTCCTTTTTTTCTTAAAAGTCAAATTTAAGAAAAAAATTATGATTGAAATTTAAGTTGAATCCGAAACAAAACAAAGTGTGAAAGCCTGAAAGTCTACAAACTTCCCGTCAACAACATATTGACCGAGTGCCTCACTAAAGCCAGAGGTGACTTAAGAATTAGCACTAAATTTAGATTTAATTCCAAACCACCTCTGTAACATATCACCCACCTTTGACCTCTCCTTAACAAAACAAAATGTGGACAGGACACCAAGACCTACACGAGGTTCTGCTCAAGTTGAAAGTTGCAAAGCTTTCAAGCAGATTATTTTCTTTTGAGGTTCAAACATAGACACGTGGTTTTGTTGTGTAACAATGTCTAATTGTTTTCTGAGAGAAATGCAGCTAAATCATTAAAACATCAACATTCAAAACCACCACTGATGCACATTAAGCTCTGCATACCGGTGCCCTCCTTCACAGCAGAAGAGCAGCATTCCCAACACACACACAAAATCATTTTCAGATTCCTAGACACCATCCCAATTCCTCTACTCACATAATATTACCACACCAACTTGTTTTTCATCATAGTATTTTCTTAAATGACAAGAAACTTAGCTGAGAAATCCACTAATATGTCCAAAAAACCCACACAAAAGCTACCAACACCTTCTGTTCTGATTCACTTTACACTAAGCATGTGAGTACCCGACTTAGAAAGTCAAGTACCATCAAGTCAAAGCCCAAAGAATCTCAGCAATGTGCGAATAACATGTCAGATAAACAATGCTCACTGCTTGAAGGACCTGTAACCAGTTAACCAGTTAGACAGGGTGATTTAAAACATGAACACAGTTAAGGCAAAATGTGGTAGTCGTTTATGTCACCAGTGTTATGTACAAAAATAAATCTGTGTTATGGACTTAATGTACTTTTCAAAGCAATCAGCGCTGGAGGCTGATTGTGTTTTGTACAGTCCTGCACTCCAGCTGAGTTTCCAGCTACTTGATGGTTATGATTTTAGAACATTTCATAGATTAAATATGATACTTATGATAAAAATCTAAATCCAACCAACTCTGGAGTCTTGAAGATAAAGAAACACTGAATTGTAGGAAGTAAAAGTTTAGATATCACAAGATTTTTCCTAATATAGCATGCCGAAAAAGAGAACATGATGAGATCACTGGTTAACTTTCCAGGAAAGTATTTCACAAACAATTACATTAAATTGTTCAAATTCATCACTCAGTCCCTGCTTGGATCACTGTGTGTCACAGAGCGATGTTATTTTTGGCATTTTTATGAAAGCAATCCCAATTAAAAGCAGGCTTTAGTGGCTTCTTCCCACTGTCCACCGTGTTACATGAGTGATATCACATGCCTTTACTGATGAACAGTGATAGCGAGACCTACGCTAAAAGAGAAATACACTGCACTATTAATATTTTCATGTTTTGTTATATTTGCACTTCTCAAATGGCTTACAGGCCCATTCAGTTATATCTGTTTCAGGCTACTTATCAGATCATTTTTGTACTCCAAAATGCTTCTAATAAATCCGTCAAAATGTTTTTCTAAAGAGCATTATAGGCTATAAGATTATTTTAAATCATACAAGTGAAGTAAAAACTCAATGCTGAGTGAAGTAAAAGTACCAACACACAGTAGTGCAATCATTTATATACTTTTACATAAGAGGAGCTGTGAAGGTGTGTTTTTATTATATTTTATTGAAAAAATGCTCATGAAAAAAACAAGTAAACCATGACAAGCCTACCTGTAAAGTACTAAACCTTGTGACACCTGTCACACCCCAAACTAAAGTGATTACTGGTGAATGTAGCCGCCTTGCTACGACATCTACGATCTGCAGCCCCCTCCTGAAAGCCTGTAACCTCAGGCGACAGTGGCAGCCAGCCTCGGCCCTGATATATTGACTATCTCCGGCCACAGCCCTCCTGCCTGTCCCGCAGTCCATGTTGTCGCTGTGTGCGGCAGGACAACAGCGGGATTTCGGATTACCCTTGACCAACACACCGCCTCAGCTGCTGGCTGCGTGTAAAATTAGGAGCACACAAACACACTTTGCTTACACAAGACTCCCTACTGGAGACATGTTTAACCCGTTTTTGGGAGGGTTGGGGAGGGGGGCACTCCCTCGGTCATACCTCGAACCGGCCCTTGGTGATACCGTTCATGTCTGCGGCGGCACGTCCCTGCTTGAAGCCGTTAGACGGACGCCGTTATCGCTTTTTGGTCGAAGGTGTAAGGAGCTGGGTTCTTCACACCCTCCTCCTCCTCCTCCTCCCCCCCAGCCGCCAGCGAGGCTCCTGTCTCTGGGTCGGTGAGGGTGGTGTCGGTCCGGAGCGGCCTGCGTTTGGCGTGAACGCTCGTCGTGTCGACCAACGGCTCCCCAGCCCGTCTCATCACAGGGCTAACCGAAATAACAATAATAACATGGACGGTCTGTCAAGTGACTTCACTTCCGCCTCTACCTTCATTGCTCCAAGCGTGAGTCGACTGGCACCAAAAATATACCGAGTTGACTGAAAAACACTCGGGAAAGCGTTCAAATTAACGCCAGCTTTCACGTCTCATCGCCTCGTTTCCACCGTTAAAAACGCCGTTATGGCGGCTGACACGAGCCCCTTCCTCACTGTTTTCTGTTTACTTGCGAGGAAGGGGGAGGGGCCACGTGACGTCATTGCTGCAGGAAAAGCACGCGTGGTCGATTTGTTTTGATTGTGAAGTCTTGCAGAGATTTTGGAAAACTGCGATCGAGTGGCCGGTTTTGCTGTGTAGGCTGAAGCGATCACGTCCAGTATGGCACCGAGACTAGAAGGTAACGCGAACCGGAGGGACTCGGACACGCTTGCGTCTGTGAACGCCACATGCAAGAGATGAATTGCTATAGATAGCTGTAGCTCTCTGCGTGCACACAAACACACAACTTAAAGGGACTCTTCTGTCATACCTATTTTATATAAACTAGTCAGTTCCGGTGGAGGATGTTCTCCTTTTGAGGAAAATGGAGGACTGGGGTTTTTTTTTAACACCAAACACTTGAAGGTAATAAACAAGTATTTATACTTTTTGTCCACAAGAATCTAATTTTCTTTGACAATTAGTTTTTTTTACTTTATTACATATACACAATATCCCAAATATTATTCTAACACGGTTATTAGGGATGTTTCTAAACAAAGCTGTGCTCACATCAAACTACATATGAACAATATATTTAGAGATGCTCTACAATTACACCAGTAGAGGGCGCTCTAATGCAGACAACTTCACCTGTTCCCCCTTTTGCAGCTTCAGCAGGGTCACCATAGATGTAATAAATAAATAAATATAATAAATAAATAATCTTGTATAATGTCTATGAGGGTGACTCTCATGTTTGCTGTTGCAATATAGCATAACTTTGTGGAAAATGGACAGTCTATGAGGAAGGATAGAAGGTTCTGCATTCTGGCACACTAGATTAGTTGTATTTTATGCTTGTCACTGCTTCTATTGCACCACATCCTCTTTTGACATGTTTTTATCATAAATGTATGCATTTTTTCTGATAGATAAACCTACATTAAGCGTTAACACATATTTAGATTGCATTAATTACATCAGCCTACTCATTTATTTAACTTGAGGGAACATTATTTGATCTTTCTCCTATAAAATCTGTCACTGTAATCTTTAATACAACAAATAATATGAATACTTTTTCCAGCACTAATAGCGTGACTATATAGCATAGATTATTATTGGAATATACGTTAATACATTATCAGGTGGACAAAGTGAGTAACAGCCTCACAAACCCATTTACAGGTTTTCCCATGAATAAAATACAAGATACTTTTAATTGAGGAAATGATACCATTAAAATGCATTAAAATGTTTATCTAAACTTGAATATAAAGTAACTAAGATCTAGTATATTGGTGCAGCCCATCAGTGGAGATATGTACCTATGCAGCTGGTCTCACCTGGAGTCACTGGTCTTCATCTGATCTTTGAGTTACTGAAATTTAAGCTTAGCCCTTTCCTAAGATTGAAGATATTTAGAGAGGTTTGTTTTCAAGCTGTGAGGAGAAATAAGGGATTTTACAGAGGAAACAAAATGTATCTGACGCATTTAGCTTGACGGACCTATCTTCTCTTCTGTTGTTGACATTTGGTTACAGGAAGTCACAGAGTAGAGATAGAAGCTGAAGGTGGACAGGGTTCAGCAGTCAGCGTCTTTGTTCTTATTTGGCTCCTTCATACAGCTCACATACACACTCCTGACCATTCTCGCAAACAACTTTATCTGATATTTAACCAATTTCATGATAAGAATATGCACAATTTAAGAAGCGTGTGTGGTCTTTGTTCTTGGACATACCCAAGTCGGGGTGTGATATTTCACAATGCCACAACATACAAAAGAAATTATTAGAAATTAGTGCCTTAGAAAGAAATAAAAAGCGAGTTGACTAAGACACATTGGTGTTAAATGAAAGCATGACTGTATGCTAGTGCACCTCCTTTTACTACCTCAGTTTTTTCCCTTCTTTTTGAGTTTCCTGATTTCAACAGTGACACACAAACTAATACACAAAGTGGAAAAAAAAGAACAAAAATCATCCAAAAAGATGTAAAAGCATCTGAATAGAAACAAAAAACAAACAATGTAAAGTTAAGTTATCCTTATTTAGACGGAGAATATATCCTAAATAACAACTGGAAAGAAAACTACATTTAATAAATGTAAAATTAAAAATGATTCTAGTCAAAGTGAAACAAAGCACATTAAAGATATAAACATTTCTGTTTTTTTGATGATGTTTTGGCCTCTCAGTAGAAAAGTGTGTTTCCTTTACAAATCTGTGCTTAAGGGCTGCTTTTCTAACCCTCAAACAGAAACTGCAGAGAGACATAACTATGCAACACATTTTTAATTCTCTTGCTTCCTCGTCCCTCAGCATCGCATGGTAATTAACTATCTCTCATCAACAGTCAAATTAATTAACTCAGTTCTTCGAATAGCTCCACGCTGGCTCATCGTGACTCGGGTGAGGATGGCAGCTTAGTGTTGAATGTGTCCTGATCATTGCAGTGTGTGCACTTACGTCAAGCGGGGACGCCTGTTACAGTTTCTCTACAGTTTGCCAAAGTGTTGAAAGTGTTGATGCTGCATGTTTAGGTAACAAGGAGATGAATACTTTAATAATTTGTACATTATTCATTTTTTTCCTTCCTCTTTTTTGTGTTTGTGATATTTTTTCAAATTAATTAATTAATTTATTCTTGTTTGATTACAGATTCTTACTTTTTAATTGTTTTTTTTTTAAATGACACAAATAGATATGTTTTTGGTGACTCAAAATCAAAAGATGTTACCTTCTTCTTCGTCTTCATGAGAAATCTCATATGCCAATGATGTAAGTTAGAAAGTTATTTTCACAAAGCTATAAATAAGGAAGTTTTATTTGACATAAAAACATTTCTTCATACATGATTTTTCAGGAGGTTTCCGAGCTGTTCCTGTTTTTCTGGAACCCACCGAACATGGTGGGTTTTAGGAAGCTGTTGCCATGGAGACAAAGTCATACCTCCCTCTGGCCTCCACCATTATGACCACTGATTTCCTCTGAGTCAGCCACACACCTTGCACACCCTCATCCTGACTGGGTGTCTCTCACACATGCAAAGGGCAATCTTGCGGTTCCGCACGTGTGTGTGCATGTGTGTTTACTTCCACAACACAGATAAGCTAAATGGGCTCGTACTGGAATTCCTGTGAGATTATTACATGCATGTGTGATGTCTGTCAGTGTCGTCCACTGACAGAGTGACCCCCACATGGACACCTGCAGAAAACACAATTCTCACCAACCTCTCCAGGGTGGCTCAGGTGTGAATTGCCGTCTCCTTCTTACCATGGCTTTACCTCCTGTGCAACACAACCCACCCGCCCCCTCCCCGACCACTACCACAACCACCTCTCCAAAAATAGCTCCTGTGCATGAGTCAAGATTCCAGCCCACCTGATTTCCTCATCCAAGCCTCTGAAGAGGGCTTCCATGAAAAGCATAAGTGCTATGTGAGTGCGAGCTGAAAAAATGTGACAGGGAAGGACAAGACTGACAAGAAGATTTAAAGAATGCATCTGTAAGTTGTCTGACCTCCGGGGGGGTGGGACAGAAAAAAACGCAGCATTATGAAAATGAAAAAGATGTGATGTGAAAGAAGAACTCAGAGAGAAATGAATAAGTGTGATCCCACAAGAAAAGTGGTTATCTCAAAGGAAACATCATATTCTCAAAAATAGCTTTTAATAAAGTAAGATTTCTGCCTGTGAAATGTAGATATCTGAATGTTTTACTGCTAAATTAAATAAATACAAATCATCAGCGTGTCAAATGTGAGGATTTGCTGCTTCCCATTTATTTGAATTAATTAACCAATTAAAAAAACTATTGAGCATCTTAAGACTGAACTTTTTTTGGAGCATTTTATAGACAAAACAGCAAATGAAATAACACAAAAATCATTAGAAGATAAATGTCATGAATTTAAAAATTTGCTGCAGTTCTATGTAAAAATGTGTAAATCTAGTCACAATGACAAGACTGCTGCACATCACTGTGCCAGTAGTAATGTAATGCAATCTGTAGAAGCATCACTCACAGTACTTGCGTGTCCTTTTATACAAAATGCATTTTTTAAAAGTAGTATTAATGCTTGTTTGGATATATTACTACAGCTGTTGTTGCAGGTGTTTTGGATGGTGTAATTTGCAGTGACGGATTTACCATGTATTGCCATTTTGTCACTTCTAGTAGCATTTTGCAGACTTTATAACAAAACAAACACTAGTGAGATTCATTAAGACATTAAATATTAGTATAAATGTGTTACTGGTGATGATTAAATGAAGGCCGCACAAATGAAAAAATGTCCAGTTCACCAAGAAATTAAAGAACTTGCAAGAGGAATGCAATTATTCATGTTTTTAATGTTTATTTAAACTATATAAAGACAAGTGATGTAAAAGAAAAAAGATTGTGTAGGTGAGATAAAAAAAATCCTTCACGGTTTATAGGACATCTCACCTTTAACATTTAAGAAAGAAAAGACAAAAGATTAAACATTACGCAAGAAATAAACATCACTGAGAACATAGCATCAAATAGACTTATCAAACTCCTTTGCAACAATGCAGCTGCAGCAGTAAATCTATCTCTGCAAACGCTGCTCTGATGAAGCTGGAGAAGTTTTCATATAGAGACTTCCACTGAGTGGATGTCTACATTTTATGTTAATCTTTTTTAATTCCATTTTTATTTATTATTTTATTTTTATTTATTCATTCATTTTTATTTCATTTTATTTATGTTTTAATTTGTATTATTTTTATTCCTTATGTGCAGGATTATTGTCATCCTCTTGAATATGTGTGGGCTTCTATCTTCACCTGCAGAGTCACTGAACAATAGTTAAATATTCCAGATTTGCCATCTGTTTTTGGCTCCCTCACCAAACAGGATGCACATTTATATACATGCACAGACTCACACATACATTGTCTTACTAACCCTGCTTGATTAAGTTGACATCATGTAGTCTTTTACATGAATGTCAAGTCTTAATTCTAACCTTGACCTCCCGTTGACCCCGAGCTTCAAATCAGGAAACATGTAATTGTTTCACCTAACTGCATTTCCAATAACAATGTTTGAGTAGAGTATTTCTGCAACTTATGCCTTTTAATTTCCCCTCGGTGAATGTTGAACTGAGATGGCAACATATGTGAGAGTAATGTAAAAACAACCTCCTGATCATGAATACTGTTGTGACCCAAGCAGTATTTATCTCATATTAGGCTTTTGAGCTTATTTTTTAATGTTTCAAGCACAAAAATTAAATAGAAAATTCATTCAGTGGCGCATGTATTTGATTATTTTAATATATCTATAATCAATTTGATATTTGGACCATTTGGTTGAACACAGCATAATTTATTTCCTCTTATTTTTTGGCCACAAACCAAATAGTGTCTTTAACCATAGTATTAATAGTATTAATTCATTAAACAGAGTGTTTTTTCCAGTTTATATTTACACATTTTAACCCCTTCAGACCTGAATTTTTTTCTGGGCAAAAAATATTTTCTGCATTGCTGACAAGACTCAATCACAGTACATATTTATTGGTCCAAACCAATAAAAAAAAAATAATGTCCATTCAAATGGACGCAGGGGCTGAAAGGGTTAAGGTTCAGGGTTCAAGGTAAAGGACTTAATATTCTAAACAATTAGGCTAAAGGTCTTCCTCTAATACCAACATCTGTAAATCAGCAGGAGCAGGTGGAGCTGAGGGTGTTTCACCAACAGTCCGGCTGTCCATCTCACCGCCCTCTAACCACCCTGAGGAGTTTGAGCCGTGACGTATTTACTAACGGGCACACGCGAGTTTTCACACAGGTGCTTCATCTGCTTGCCAGTGCGACTATTTGGGAAGATAAACTGCAGCTCCTCGCTCCTCAGCCGCCTCAGGCGTTTTCTTTTCCCTCGCTTGACGCGAACAAGAATATTTTCCTACAGCGCAGACGGTCTCTGTGTCCGGGAGAGAAAAAACTAAGACTTGTTCCTTCATCTTTGAACTGCAAGTTTGTGAACGCAACTTTTTCTGGACATTTTTTTGTGCCTTTAAACAAGTTGAAGAGATTTAGTCCACATTTCAAAAACAGAACAACGAAAAGATGATTGATCAGTGCAACCCAAATGTCCAGTCTTTGCTCTTTGGATGCCTGGCTTGTCTTGTTGTGACCTCTGTTGTGAACGCAGATGGTAATTGAACTTTGATTTTTTAAAATAATTACGTTTTCATAGCTAAATATAAAGTTATTTCGATAAGTTTCTATTAAAAATGTTAAAGTTATTATGTATAAACCAATTAGTGACAGTAAGTCAACATATGAAATAAACGTTCAAGTAAAATAACATTTGATTAGTTTATTAAACCAGTGCGTAAAAGTTGCGCGCGATGTCACTTTTACTGTAAACTGTGCATTTCGCCATTTCTGTATTAAATATATGTGTTCTCGTGTTAATAAATAGACAATAATGTGGCAATAAATTGATAATGAAAGTGATAATACACTGTGATTTAGCCTAATCGATAGTTAAATACCCATTATAGATGATGTGCACAAATTGGACACACCGGATTTGACCACTGAGCTCACCAGTCAATATTATTTCCTTTTAAATGATCAAATTTATTTAGAATTGAGATGTTATGGAAAAATAGGTTACTTTGATGAATCTTATTGATATTTCGTCATGTAGAAATGTAAAAATTTGTATCAAAATGAGTCAGAGAAGAAAGTATCTGTCATTTGTGGGATATTTAAAAAGTGTTGAAATAAGTGGCAGTTAAAACGGACCAAAGACATGAATATGATTATAAATTAAACCAGCTGCGATGTAGTATGAATAAAATAATCATATATATTTTATCACTAGATTCAGTTTATTTATACTATGCAGATTCTACTTTAAAGACATGGAGAATGAATGTAGCTACACAGTAGCTAAGTAAACTTTTTTCAGTGATTGGAAACTCCCCTGACTCCTCTCCTCAGGTCACGTTTTTGTGTTGGACCTGAGGAACTCCTCTGGTGTGCAGGGCTTCAGGGATGCTGAGCAAGCGTGTGCCTCAAAGGATGCCCGGTTGGCATCAGCAGAGGAGCTCCGCCATGCTGTGGTGGACTGCTTCTTCTCCCAGTGCACCCGTGGGTGGCTCTATGGAGGCGCAGTAGGGTAGGAAACATATTTTTCTTCTTGGTTTTCAGAGATGTGCGGCTGTGACAGAAATGTCAGAGGTCATCTTAGTGTGTGTGTTTGCGCATATGTGTGTCATGGAGAGTCCTGGAACGGATGAAAGAGAAAGGAAGTAAAGAGAGCGGTAGCATTAAAGGGAGCAGGAAGATAGAAGAGTGTCACATTTCAGGAGGAGAAGAGAAAAGGCAGAGAGGAAGAGATGGAGAAAGACTCCTTTGTTTCCTCCTGGAGGTGCAGGGAATTCTGAGCCGGGGTGTCATGTCGACAAGTGCCTCCATTTACGCTGCTCATCTCCACGGCAACATGACACAGTTTTCAACACCAAGAGAAAGTAACACAGTTTGGATCTAGAGAAAGCCAGGTATGCTGTTAGCTTGGGTGGAGGTGACTGACAGAATGTGCTGCATTTTTCTGAGGTTCATCAAATCAATTATTGTAGTTTTAATCTATATTTTTTTTAATGAAGGCAAAAAGCCAGGATGGTAACAAAATTACCATACAGGCGTTTAGTGAGGTTGGGTTTTAACCATTTTTTTTAAGAAAATAGCTGCTAATCATTTTAATTTGTTATGAAAAGTGTTTTTAAAAAAATTCCTGAGATCTAAAACAAAAATTAAGATGTTATCATAAGTTTGTTCATTTCATTCTCCCAAAGAAACAGAAAGTGTTCATTCGGTCAAAATTTAAATCCTGGAGGTGTGTTCATTTTTAAACCTGCCAATGTGTCCAAGCCTTGCAAGTGGGTTGTATATACACAGAAGGTGTAATCTGATTACTTTTATTTAACCCTTTAAAGCTCAACCCAAGAACCACTGAGAGGAAAAGTCAAATTTTTAAAATCTGAAGTCTTTATTTGATCCTTTAATAAAATCAGAAAAAACTCCAACTTATTTTGTGGTATTTTTACTATTTATTACCAAGTAACAGGTCAAAATTATAATAGTGTAATCTTCTGCTTTCTGGTGTTCACTAGGGGGCAGGAGACCAGTATCATATGATGTACAACTGGTTTGAACAAATGTTTCTACCATAAAGTGATGCAAAAGTTATCAGAAACTGTATGCATCACATATGATACCCTTTGCTTTATAGGGTTAAAATAAATCAAAGACATCATTCAGGAGGCAGAGCACAAAACCCAAATCCAACAATACTCATTAAAACAGGCTTAAGATGTCAAAAAAGCAGGCAAGCAAACAAGAAACAGACCTGTGACATAACAGGTTGTCATGGTAATGTCCAAATAAAATTCAATAAATGCATCAGAGACATGTTAAGCAGTGTTTTAACATGTTAACTTGCATATTCCATCCATCATCCATCCATCCATCCATCCATCCATCCATCCATCCATCCATCCATCCATTCATAAAAGAAATCCATAAAGATTCTACAAACTTGTAGTTTTCCTGAAATATAATTTGCAGTAAGAACTTAAAATGTTATAAAACTCATCCTGCTTCAACTTCCATCTACCCTGAAAATACAAAATCTCTGGTCAGAGGAAAAGCTGGCCCCTTTATTTAGTCTGTGCTTCTTCTCTCTACGTGTTGGTCCTCAGCTTTCACACTCGCTCACTATGTTTCACAGTGTATCATCCCCCGGATGACTGTCAGGTGCTCCAGACCTCCCTCCGGTCCGTTTCTAATGACTCAGTACAGTAGTGACAATGAACATGCTGAATGTGTTGAATTTCACATCATATATTCATTTAGAATCAGTTCTTCATTCACTTAGAAATAATTTTTTTACACAGTAAGAGATGAATGTTTTGGTCACATATTGAATCTAAATATAGAAAAAAATGTGGCAGATTTTTAACTTTTGCAATACAGACGAAGGCCACTAAGGAGAAAAGTAGCAAAAACAAATAACAGGAAACAAAATTATTACAAACAACACAAACTAGGCAATATAAAGTGGTGTTTTGCTGTTAGTAAACATATTACTTATTATATTACATTACTGGTAACAACTGTGAAGGATAAATAGGACCTTTAATGACAAGCTTAGATGTCATCAGAGTTTGCTTTGAGAATTGTTATGAATAAAAAGATTCTCTGAAGGACCTTCTGTGAACTTTTAAAAATGATTTTGTGCATCCTTCATGTTCTTAAAGCTTCCAATCATTTGCAGGCATCAAAGATCACACAGAGAGAAGATGGACTGACATAGTTACTATGTAGAGTATTATATTAAAACATTTTAAGAAGGTATAAATTGCTAATAATGTAGTGGTTATTAGGCAGTTACCTAACTGTTTTATGGAGTTGTTGTTTGTATGATGTAGTTGATAATGGGACCATGATTTACAGTTGCTTTGCAGGACTGATTTATGCATTTTCTGAGGACAAGAAAAAAACCTAGTTTGAATCACAGAGGAGCTAAGAGATGCTTTTTTCCTCTGACAAGAAGATAAGCTTCCCTAAAACACTTCCAGGGTATATCTAATTTTATTTTCTATAACGCTCCCGGTGGTTTTTGTTCTTAAACTTAAAAAAATAAAATATATTTCTGTGTTAAGGGTTTGGAATTCAATACATTAAATTTTCCAGTCACATGTCACAGGTGATCTCTTCCATTTCTTGTGGACAGCATCATTGTTTGTTTGTTTGTTTGTTGTGAGCCTTACTGTAATTCAAGGATACTTCTTACCAAGTGAGCATTCTTGATTTTGTGAAACACCAAGCTTAATGTTAACCATCCATTCTCTCAATTATCTTAATCCTCTGATTTTCTCTTTTTTCAGTCATGACTTCCTAAAGCATCCTAAAGCATGCTTTCAATTTACATACATAAATAGGTACATCCATTTCAAAAGTTGTCAGACATCATTGTCCACATGCCCCCATGTTAACTTTAGGCAATACATTCAGTAGTGATGAGTTTAGAGTTCATTTCTGAGCTCTAAGGTCAGTTTTTAAAATACAAATATGCTGAACAGTGTGAACTAGATCAATATAATGTAAATTTTCTCCAAAAGAGGGGTAAATAGAGGCAGCAGAGTAGATGAGAGCAGTCTGCGTAGCTAACTTCTAAAGACAATGTGGAATCTTCTTCTTTGTTCACTTTGCTGGCTGCCTGTGAGTGGATCAGTGCCCCCACTGTTTCTGGTGGTACTGCTCCGTTTGCAGCAATACATCCACAAGATCCGAAAGAAAGAAATTACACACGTAAAGAAGACAGGATGCACATTCTAAACTACTGCTTTTCTTTTTTTCTAATCTTTATAAATGCTCTTGTTTCCATCGGGGACTACAGATGGGAAGTAGCAAATGGTCTAATTCTGGTAAATTTACATTTCTCTGTTCATTAATATGACATATCCCATTAAATAAATCAAGTCAAACTTACTGTAAATACTAAGATATAGTAAGATATACTGTTTCGAGTTTGGTTGTCTTGAAAATACAAGGTTTTAACAACAATAAAGAAAAATGCAAGCACAAATGTGTTTTACAGAGCGGAGACAGGAGGCGCATAAACAATGTCTTGTGTCCAGACAGAAACTTTTTGTTTCATATTCAATGATTTGAAGCTTTCTGGAACTACTATCCTCATGCGTCATTGTGTCACATGCTACACCTGCTGACACTGAAACATACCTGAGTTGTGCTGAAATAATATTTGAATGGGCAGAAAATCAGATGGTACCTACGACAGTGCTGCACTACTACATATGTTGTACTACACATGCGCTGCACTGTTTCCTGTTCATAAACCAGAACACTGCATATCCAGGAGGGACACTATGGAGCTTTCTCTTATGTCAATCACATCCATCATGTAAAAAGAAGTTAGGCATAAGCGTGGGAAAACAAGCATATCTTGTAGGGGTCTGCTGCTTTTCAAGTCAAGTCAAGTCAAGTCAATTTTATTTATATAGCCCAGTATCACAACAAGTTTTCTCAGAGGGCTTCAGCTTTTGCAGCTAATTTTGAAATACTCACTTTGCCCAGTGACTCCCAACAAGTGTGCCTGTCCCATTCTAGGATCACAAGGTCAATTTGGGGAAGAAGGACTTTTTTTTAAAAAAAAAGTTATTTTAAGCCAATCTGTTAGTATTTGGTTCCTTCCTTTTATTGAACAGTTTTTCCCATCCAGGCTGTATTTCCATTAATAATAAATGTATCACTTTGATTTTTTCATCTTTATTATTTAATATTCAAGTTTTAAATCCAAACTTTTCTCAGTACAGCCTGAGGAATCAATTGTGCTTTACACAAAACATTAAGTATAACAGATCTTCTAAAGCAAGCATAAAAGACAGGAGCAAAAAGCCAAAATCACAATAAAATCAAATTTAATTGAAATTATTAAAAGGAAGATAAGTTAAAAGTTACTACACAAACACATCCAAAGTTACAGTAATCATTCATAAAAAAAAGAGGATATGTCTTTTCCTGCACATCGATCTTTGGCCAGGTCTCCTGGAGCCGTGAGCCAGCAAGGATCCTTGTGCTGTTCAGAGTTGCCTCATGCATCAAAATAATTTTTTCCCCACTTTACCATTTACCCCTTACAAAGAAAGGAACATTTGCACACACGGACATTTGTTAAAAAATATGCTCAATTATAAAGTGTTTCAGAGAATAAGAATGATGCTGAGGTCACCAACTCTGTGAAAGACTGTGTGAGTGAATATTTTCTCAACATAAAAATGAAAATAATTTGATTTGGGAATGTTGTCTTGGATATTTGACCCCCCTCCATCCTGGACTCCCTGAAGGGTTCTGTAAGGTTTAGCTGTAGGCCACTAAACCTCATGTCACATAGGAACTCACGTACTTTCACTTTATTTTTCTATATTTCTATATCATATAAAATCTGTATCTGCCCATCTATTTCTAGGACCACAGTGTGTATTGTTGTGGGCAGCTCATTGAAGGCAGTGTCTGTGAGGACGGAAAATGCGACAGAGGACAGAGAGCATCTGGGTGCTTTCTGTGTCAGAGACAAAGGTCAGTAAATACTAACATTTAGGAAACTCAGAAATCCATAAACAGGATAGTGATTAGTGAAGAGAATATAAATAAATAGGTTGTATGTTGGCAGTGTGTGTGAGCAGTTCCTCTTGAGATAATCACTTTAGTGTGAAACAGGTTTTGTGTGCAGTCCACCTTTCATCATGCACATAAATGTGTCTTATAACTTGATCCTGCCACATCTTACGTTTACTTTCAAATTTAGTATTGAAAAGTTTTTGTTGTCTCTCCGACAGCAGATATTATTTATGAGCCAAAGGAGGAGTTCTTTCTTGCACAGCGAAGCAGTGATAGTATATAGCTAAGTCAGTAGATCTGGAGTCAAAGCTCCTTCCGTTAAGAAAATGACATAGAATTTCAAATCTTACTTTATTTACTCTGTTTTGTGTGATTTAGGACACATCATCATGTTAAATACATCCTTTAAACTTGTACCATTTGTGCTTAAGAACAACCAAACCTAAATGATTACTCAGTATCTGATCTGTTTCTCTTGACATAAAGAATCTTTAGATACCCCTCAGATAACTTGACACAACGTTTCTTCTATTGATAGATTTATAACCGAAAGAGCTGAGTCTTTAAAAAGGATGTTTTACTCTGTGAAGAGCAGAGAATCCCTCCAGAGTTGCATTTGATGCCGACAGTGAACGGCCTCTCTCCAGGTGGCAGTTTGTCATATTTGACTTGTTCTTATTTAATAAATCCTCTTAATCTTTTTCACTTTCGAACTGGACTCCTCATCTTTGGTAATCTAAAATTTCCCTAAAAACTGGTAAATTAATCACCGTTTCCCATTTAGGTTGTGGTTTCAATTAGTGTAGTTCATGGAGTCAGAACTGTGCAATAAAAATGAGGTGTAGAAAACGAGGTGAACGAAAAAAGGGAATATAATAAAGGATTGTGATGAAAGTACAATGCAATTTTACTTCTAGTCTAAGCTACAGCCAACTACAGCCAGCGGGTTCCCCTAATATCTGGTACGAGTTATTTATTAGCTTTTGGGTATAATTTCTGTTGATATATTCATTTTTAAGCCATAATATATTGTGATGAGAACATCATAAAATTTACATTTTATTCAGCAGTTTTATCAGGTAAAAACAGATTTGCAAAACCTTCTTTTTTAGATGTGTGTTCATCTAAATGAGGGTAAATACAACATGCTGAACATGGGTTTGGGTTTTCCAGCATTTTGAGCAGCAGTCCTCTAAGAACATATTATGTGTATAATTTAATTTCCAAAACATCCTAACTAATGTTTCCAGGTGTTTCAGTACCTTCTGGATAATTCTCATTTTTTAAAAACAAGTCACATTTGAAATGAATTGATCATGCAAAGTTAAACGTAGCTTTGATTGTCACTGCAAGCAGCTTAAAAAAATGAACATGGTATTACAAATTTCTGTTTGTGGTTCGCAGGCCTGCCTTGTGGGGACCCTCCTTCCTTTCCTAATGCTCTTTTGCAGGAGCACTCTGGGTTTGAGATGGGAGATGAGCTGGTGTACACATGTGTGTCAGGATACGTGATGCCAAGTGGACACACTGCTTTCAGCCTGCTGTGTGACAGCTGTGGGGAGTGGTATGGAGCGGTGCAGATTTGTGTCAAAGGTAATCAGGTTTTTCTTAAAAAAAATTATGTTAACATTCAGAAACAGAAATATCAGAAATAGAAAGCTCTTTTTTTTATCTCCAATCTTTTAAGCTTTAAGCTACTCGATTCCTGGCATTTGGTGGGGGGTTGGGATAAAAATGTAAAATGGCTGTCTTGATGCCTCACTGTGACCTGCCTTGTTCTTTAACAAGGGATAAAAGGTCTAAGACCAAATGGACCGTGTGGAGGGTTAGTTAACAGAATCATAGTTTGTGTTTTTAAAGTTTTTTTGTACATATGCAAAGATTTATCAAATAATTTAGACAAAAAATGAAAATCTTGTTGGTGTAATTTACTGGTCTGTAGTTTCCAGTTTCATGCAATACTGCTAAACAGTTTAATGTGTGTAAAATCCATCCTCTTGTGTAAAAAAAGAATTGGTTTATTTATCAGATTTGGTTTTTGATTAAAAGTTTCTTATATGAACATAACAATAATATATCTAACAAAAGCCGAAATACAAAGTTTTAAAAAAATAAAGGTTTTCAAAATGACTGATGTCTTTACAAATATATGCTAACTAGTGTATGAGCTTATAGTGTGAATTATTCTGTCTTCATGGTACCAGTAAAATAAAACAATACCAGCTAAATATTAGCAAAAGAAGTATGTATCTTTGATTATGAATATCCATTTAATTACTGAATTATTTCCAGTAGGATCACCAGTAGATTAAAGGATCTTTATCTTGTTTTTCTACTCTCACGCTCTCTGTTTTCAATGCATGCTCAAGGCTGAATTTGTTTTGAAAGTGTGTTTAAGTTCTAACTTTCCTCAACCAAATTAAGCACCTAAATAAATAAACAAATAAATTAATAAAAATAGACTACTATAAAGAAACAGCTGCAATTTATTGGGATGTCAAGTTAGATTTTGTCTGTGCTTTAGGGTCACTTTTTTTTAGACTGCTTTCCAAATGTCATTTCTAACATTGCACATTAGACACTGAACACCTGATTAAGAAGAAAATATATTATTCATACAGTTCAAATAACAAGTCCTATTAAAAGATCCTACTGACGAACTGTTCAGGGTGTGCCCTGCCTCTCGCCCGATAACTGTTAGGATAGACTTCAGCTACTCGCGGCCCTGAATTGGATAATGTGGTTAGGAAAGTGGATGGGTGGATAAAAGGACACTAACTTCATGCCCTGCTTTGAGATAAAACCTAACCTCCCTACTTAGAAAGAAAGCATCAGAGCTTTTTCATTTCTCAGCTTGAGCTGTTTTTAAACAACTGTTGCTCTAACTCACCTTTATGCTTCAGAAAACAAGGCCTATGCCGTTAGAAGCGACAGCTAGGGGTATATCGCCCCTAATCCTCCTATTTCCCAATCCTCAAATAGACACAATACAATAATATAAAGCCACACATGTAATATCCTGGGACTATATTAACAAGTCAACATATTTATTTATTGAGTCTCACTGACCTTAATAATAAAGAGAATAGGCTGTACACTTTAACTAATTAGAATTTGAACCAAGCAAGTATGATGTTATTCCCAGATGCATCCTGAGGTCACAACAAGGCCCAATCCCATTTCTCATTCTTACCCCCTCCCCTCACCTCTTCAAACGAAGCTACAAGTGGTAGGGCTGAAAAGTTAGCCCTACGATTTGGGACACCCCTTCACGGCCAGCAGCGAAGTTGCAAAAAAAATGTAATAACGTTACCAGAGTAGATAAGCATGTCTCGCTACATTACTGGAGCTTCAACTAGAGTTAGCGACTTTTTTCCATATGCATTTTATTTATTAAGAGATTGACTACTACATATTAAAATGATGTTAAACTATACAAATCAATGTTTGTCATAATTTAAAAAAAAAAATCAGTGGAGAAAATACATTCTTTAGACTCGGCAGTAGCCATCATGTCGGTAAATCGCAAGGTATTCTGGGAAATTTTTCATACCCCTTGGTTTAAAGTGGGCTCCTGAAAAATCTTATTTTGAAGGGGTATATAGCGCTATCACTTCCCTCTGTCCTCACAGAAATTGGGATACCCCTACCCCTACACCTGAACGTGCAAAACGTAGGGCTAGTTCCAGAGATATACCCAAAAATCAGATTTTTCATGCATAAAGCATCACCTGGTGGGGAAAACATAAATTCAAGAATCGTGAAATTCAACACAGGTCGTCCCCTTGGGGACTTTAACAAAATCAAATTGTAAAAATTGCTCTAGTTATCGTGCTCACACGAATATCCAGCAGCAGTCAGGGCAAAACCACAATATCCCAACACTACATGTTCACTGGGATATAATAGGAGTTATGAAACCAAACTATTGATTTGTTTTCTTTAATCTGACATAGCTTTTTAAAACCTCATTTAAATGCTTCATCTCTATCCCTGCAGATGAGCCTGAAAGCCATGTTGACTATGAGGACAAGTTCACAGACTCCTATGAGGAGGCCGACCACGACCACGAGAGTCTGGAGGAGACACAAGAACTGCTGTCTGAGGAGGCATACGATGAAAAGAGGAGCATGGAGCAGCTACAGAAAATATCCAACATTAAAACACATGCGAGACATCAAGAGCATCCTGAAGAGCATGATGTTGAAGGAAGGCTAATAGAGAACACCAGAACCCTTGAAGGTGCAGCAGAAGAAGCAGCGAAAAACGAGGAACCGGCTTTTGAGGACATCACCAGCCATCCGAAGTGGGAGGAAGAAAGGACTGGGTTGGTCAGTGTTGATGTTGCTGCAGCCACAGAAGAACCGGTCTCTGTCCTCTCTCAAAAACACATGTTCTGGTTTCCTCCTGAGGCATTCCCAGAGGAGGAACCTCCTGTCTCCACCGACCCAGTCACACAGAATCCTGCCACACAGATAACACAGAGAGCCTCCGGAGGCCAGTCTGAGGAAAGTAAAGAGCACAAGAGCCAGGAAAGACCCCACCATCCAATTCCAGTTGATGTTGATGATCATGATGATAAGCCAGAAGGGTATGATGATCATGAACATGATAACGATGACAGATATGAACCAGACAACAGTCGTCATGGCAACCATGACATTCACAAAGATGATGATTACGATGATCAGGATGACTTCGACAGTCACCAGGAAGGTGACCGCGATGACCATGTGAAGCGCCCAGATCACCATCTGGATACGCAAGACCACGACGAAGATCACGAAGACCACGATGACAATGATGATCATTATGACATTGGCAAACATGAGGAAGATCGTGATCGCATTCAATATGGCAGTCAAGAGGATGATGAAAGAGAGGATTCTCACGATGAAGACCAAAGCCATAGGGGTCATGATAATCCAACAGATGATCATATTGATGAAGATGGAGAATATCCTGATGGCTCTGAAGAACATCCAGACCATGATGACCATGACGATGATGAAGATCATGATGATCATGAACCCAAAGATGACCATCATTATGACAGTCATGATAGCCATGAGGATGATGATCACTTGCATGCGGTCATTTCTGGAACCACAGGGAGGCACCGGAACATCACCCAGAGGGTACCAGGAGGCAAGGCCACCAAAGATGAAAGTTGGTTGGACGGTTATCCTGTCGGAGAAACGGAGGATAGCAAAGCCACAGCCGATCAATTAGAACCAAAGAGTGTTGTCATGACAACAGATAGACCCAATGAGGTGGAAATACGTGGATCAGGTCTTCACACCAGCTCACCAAACACACACAAATCTCCTACTAAAGGACCCAAATCAGATCACAAGATGGTGGTGGAGGTGAATCCAAGGTTAACTGGAACTCCTGCTGATTATTTCCAGCCCTCCGACATTCCCTCATACTCCGACACCCTGGATTATGACACACAACAGGCAGCTCCCACCCATTCCTGGCTAGATGATCTCACTAAGCTCCCCTTCCTTGATCATGGACCAGCTCCTCCGGTGCTAGATGGTGACATCTTCAACGGAGTGATTGGGGAGCACACAGTTCACAACCTGCCTGGTGAGACTGGGGAGAGGGGTGAGGTAGAAGGAGAGATGCAGGAGACCATCTGTGTGGGTGAGGACTGCCCCCCTCACCCTCCTAACCACTCCAGTCAAGGTCCCAAAGTAGCAGCCATAATTGTGGCAGTGTGTGCTGTTGCCACAGCAGTCATTGTTGGAGTGTGGTGTTACCGACGGCAACAGCAGAAGAGCTCCATGTATGAAATGAATGGGAAGGGCCAAAGTCAAACAAGACAGGGCCAACAGATGGAGATGCAGCAAAAGGTTTAGGAGATGAGGATATTCATGAAGGGCAGAGACATTTAGGACTGAATGTGGGAGTAACGCACAGTTCTTTTTTTTTTAGTGGACGCTGTTGAAGATGAGAAAAGTTTGAATAGGTATGAACAGATAACTGGTTCTGTTTCAAACAGCAAAACCTGGCAGTGCAAACAGAAATCATTGGGAAACAGCAAGATCTGATGGTGAAACTCAAGTAAAACAACAGTTTATCATTAATTCTAAATACCCACACCCCCAATTTTGTTGTACCTATCCATTATAGTGAAAGCTCTTCATCTTGTTGGACACATTAATGAGCTGTGCCTCCACTCGGGAAACTGTAAAACGATTTATGACCATGTAGGAAAACCACAACCTTCCTGCCTGCCTGAATATATGAACTCAAAAAAACGTTGAAGACATTTAGACATTGTGGTGAAGATTTTCTGCTCACATCTCTTTTTGATGCTTGCTGTTTATTGTTCTGATTCTATTTTTCAGTGTCAAACATTTTTTCTCTTATGCTTTTGAAAACTTTTTTCCTCTTGTTCTGATTTCGGTGTAAAACAGGTCATGATAATGGTTATATGACACAATAATGAGAAGTAGAGATGAGGGCAGATTATGAGGTTAAAAGGTACTGTGTGATAGGAGAACATTTTTTAACTCTGAAGTTAGACAGTTTGTGAGACATGCAGACCGCAGACACAGCTAGTGCATGTGTCATAAGATGTGTGTGTGTGTGTCTCGGGTTAGTGCAATTTGCAGCAGTGTGTTGTGTTTGACGTTTGCAGCTGAGGAACCTGAGTGGCATTCAAACCAATCGGATGATGGTGCTGCCATGAAAACAGAGAATAAAACCCTTCTGTGTTATAGTCTCAGCTTTAAATCTGTTTATATAAATATAATGTTTCAACAGTTTTTAAACCAGGTGTTTACTCTAATTTCATATGAAGATGCTGCACTCAGGGCTGCAAGAACGAGCACAGCTTACGTTTCCTATACATAAATATACTTTCACTTATCGTGGTTTAGAAACAGACAACATCTCACAGACAATAAGGCACAGGAGAGAGTCTTGTAACCTGTCTGACGGGCAGCTGGAAGCAGTCTGGTCGAGCTTGAGAAACTAACCAGTAAGTGGTACTTATTGTTGTTAAACGTGGCAAGTAAGATGCATCCATTCATGTCTCCGTGTAGGCTTGTCCCTGATAGGTATTTTTGGTAACTTTGGCCCTTTTATCAGTTCATTTTTCATTAGTGTTTTGTCATGTCTCTTTATTGTTGACTAAAGGAGCAGGTAAAGATGGTAGTAACTATGGGGACTTTAGGGAATATTTAATGTCTGATTGATGGAGAAACCCATCAGGCAAATTAGAAAGCAAAATAATATTATATATTATATAATTATTAT
>JBAMHX010000019.1:12436004-12446591 GCA_037177515.1 Pseudomugil tenellus
TCTACATGTAAAATATCATCACTTTGAGTGTAGTGTGGTGTAATATTGTACACATATAAAAAGGCTATGAGACGTTCTGATTCAGACACAATGAGGGGCAAAGTATCTTAATTACCTCAAGTACCCAAAGGATCTCAGGTACACATTTGAAACTGTTCAGAAGGTTTCCACGGAGCCTGACAAGGGTCAGATCCCTCAAAAACAAACTCTTTCAGTGAATCCAGTAGTTCCCTGCTGTCCAGCCAACACCATGTTTTATGCTTTAGATTCACAGTTCTGTATCATACAGTCCGTACAGGTTAACCAGAAGTTATGGCGCTCTGTAACCTTTTTAAAGGAATATTCCACCTCTGAATGAAATTCCCCATTGCCCCATAGTCCCCTGAGCTGAACAAGTGGTCGAAGGCATTTTCTGTCTGACGCTGACAGCTCAGACTTCAGCTCTGCTGAGCATTTTGCTGGACGCTATGTGTGTGTGTGTGTGTCCTTTCTGCAAAGAGTTTAAACAGTCATAAAAATTTCACAGCTTTTTGCAGTTCTTCAAAGTTCTCAAAATATTTTGTTACAAATATACAAATACAAGAATAACTCATTATTTTAATTGTATTTTGGATATTTCAATGTTTTGTTTATCAGGTATAATTATGGAAAGACATACAACATTGTCCTGGGAGCCAACCAGGTTGTGCCGGGGATGGAGGACGGCATGTTGGACATGTGCGTGGGAGAGAAAAGACACCTTGTCATCCCTCCTCACCTGGGCTATGGGGAGAGAGGAGTTCGTAAGTAACGAACAGCCAGCAAAAAAAAAGCATTTGAAGACGTGTGACTATTTCAGACTTGCACACAAAATCTCACCAGAAATGTGGTGTTTTATAATCTGAAGAGAAGTCAGTCCTGATAGAGGATTTTAATACAATATTTGGATTTAGATTAAAACTTTTAGCCCATCAGTTCACTTAGTTTTGGGCTGTTTTACCCAACTCACGATCACACACCAGATGATGAGATTTTGCTTTAAGCTATAAAATCCAATTCTCATCAACAATAAGAAAGTTAATAGAAAATGGTGTGTGTGTGTGTGTGTGTGTGTGTGTGTGTGTGTGTGTGTGTGTGTGTGTGTGTGTGTGTGTGTGTGTGTGTGTGTAGCCAACGAGGTTCCAGGAAGCGCTGTGATGCTGTTTGACATTGAGCTGATTGACATGGAGGAAGGACTTCCTGAGGGCTACATGTTCATCTGGAATGATGAGGTTTCACCTGATCTATTTGCCGAGATGGACAAAAACAATGACAAGCAGGTGGAGCCCTCTGAGGTACGCCGTCGTTCGATGTGAAACTTTAAATCAACTCTTTGTGCCCTCGATTTGCCCTTTTTCACCCTTCTTTACCTCCACAGTTCACTGACTACATCCTGCAGCAGGTGAATGATGGAAAAGGCCGCCTGGCCCCTGGTTTCGACCCATACCGCATTATCGACAACATGTTCTCTAACCAGGACCGCAACGGAGACGGAAAGATCACAGAAGCAGAGTTCAAGCTGAAAGCGGACGAAGCTGCTGCCCATGATGAGCTATGACGGGACTGAAAGTAAAACCGATCAGGGTGAAGGACAAAGGGTCAGATGGGAGGTTTTAGGAAATATGGGGGGGTGGAGTAGCAACAAGTGTGGTCATGGGGGACTGAGATGATGATCAAATTACATCTTATTCGCACAATTCTGATTAGAAATAAGGAAGGTTTAGGTATATAAGAATGCTTACAAGGAGAGACATTTTAGAAAGAAAAAGCTTAATTTAGGACTGCGATGACAGCGAATGATTTTTTTTACCTCTTTGTTCATCAAGTTCTAGTTTTCTGTGAGTTTTTTTGTTCTTTTTGTGAAGGGTAAATAAGGACTCCTGTGTGTGAACAAACAAACCAAACTCTGCATGTTCCACATTCTTCACTGGCTTGTTCGCTGTTAAATCAAAACTTTATTTATCAAATCTAATCTAATTTCTTTATGATCAGTCAGATTACCTGTTTACCCTGGTGAGTTGAGTTGAGCTTCACTGATTCCATTTTCCATTTGCCCCATTTGTCATAACTCTAAGAAGAAAGATGTGCTAATAAACTGCATGTTGATCCCGTCATAACTTTTGATGTGGGAGAGCTATGTAGGACTTTTAGGTTGGAGCTGGTGAGGTTTTCCCCTCCTTCCAAGTCAATCTGACTTTCCAGTTGCACTTTTTAAAAAATACATTGAACTCGAAAATATACACATTCAGGTTAAAATATAATAATTAAAAATTAAATCAGGATAATAAAATGTTTTTTTCCTCATTGTTTATAGCTAACACCTTCCACTGTTTTGTATTTTCTGTTGCTGAAAATCCTCCATGTAACACTGAAATGTTGCTATGTCTATAGCCATGTAGTGGATAGATCCACTTCAGTCACTTTTTCCACGCAGTGCTTGTCTTCTCCACATGTCAGATTTAATTTAGGATTTTGTGTTTTATTTTTGTGTGTGTGAGAGAGTAAGGAGAGAAATGTGTGACTATTTTGATACTTTTTTAATTGGTGAGAAGGCTGAATAGTGGTAATGTCCGTTAAAAAATAAATCTGATAAACGACCTGACTTTAATACATAGGTTGTGTTTGTCTTTTAATGCTTGACTCTCCACGTGTTTTTCTGTTTGCCTTAGACCTGGTTGATGTTTCTCATATATTCCAGTATCTGTTTATTACTCTTATAAAGATTAATAAACAGTTAAAAACCCCCTAGCAGGCCATTGAACCACTATCTTGATTAGAAGGTATCGTTCAATACAGAGAAATACAACTAACAGCGTCCCTCTCATGTGAAGACACTTGCCTTGACTGGAAACGTACAGTCAACAACCCACGTCTGTCATATGCGTCCTCAAGCACATATACTCAGAGTCAGGTCAACTATTTTTCAGATGTTAGTATTTATTTAAAAAATAGTACAGAGCGGATCATCAGAGGGTTGCAGAGACGAGACTGACCTCCTCCTGACTTAAACAATCTTAAATAATCTCCATGTTTACATTCCCCACATTTGGAGCCTGTCCTGTTTCCCTGGGAACCAAACATTTCTTCACACACATAAGCTATCATTTTCCCTGATACACACAAATTGGATCTCCAGCAGAGTCGTACTTTGTTTTCTCAAAAGAATGAAATCTGTTTCCAGGGCGCTATCCAGCACTGCAACACTATTTACCTTTCCCTTTAGACATAGCTAAAATCTACAGCTGAAATCTATCTTTTCTCTACTCCTGTAGGAGATACT
Source organism: Pseudomugil tenellus (assembly GCA_037177515.1). NCBI lineage: Eukaryota > Metazoa > Chordata > Actinopteri > Atheriniformes > Pseudomugilidae > Pseudomugil > Pseudomugil tenellus. Next base: position 12,439,303 of record JBAMHX010000019.1, read on the forward strand.
GACCTCGCTGCTTTTACATAATGTTCCAATTTGTACTGAAAACGACTCAATGCGATAAGTCTGAGTTATGCATAGGCCTATTTGTGATAGAAACATACTTCCCAGGTGGCCAAAACCTAATTAGACATAATACTGGGAAATATTAGAAGATCCATTATTTTAGTGAAAGACAAACCTCCCCTCTTTTCAGAAGGTTAAATCATGATACTTAAATTTTCTATCAACAATATAGTTTCAAAACGTAGTGGGCCTGCAATTTAGGGATTCTCAAGCCTCAATATATTATTTGAAAAATTTGGTCAACGAATATTGCAAAAAATTAATTAATAAATACAACTGATTATTGTAAAATTTGGAAACAAGACGGCTTTTGGTCTTTAGAAATAGTTTGTACATTAAATATGAACATTAAACTTTTCAAGCCTACTTGAATGGTATAAAACTTTTCATCCACCGTTTGGAGAAACAACAGTGGAGTGGAAAACCTTGCATTTGAATAAATGATCCTTTATCTTGAGAATCAAATGCACCTGACTGGCTTGACTGGAGACTACTCTGAGACAGTGCAGGTATGTTTCTGGGATGTCTAGCTGCAATCAAGTCAAGCTGACATCCACTAGGTAAGGTGTTTAGAAAATAAGATATGACTAAGCTGTCATTCATGTTAAAAGACAGTGAGTGAGTTTAAGTCTGACATAATGATTGTTTCTTTCTGTTAATTCTGAAAGGCTTTGAACAGCACCAGCCCCCCGCGACCTTGCGTTTGAATAATGACCTAAAAAAAAACAACTTAAGTTTGTTTTCTTTAGATAAAAACATCCGCACGTGTAGCACGTCCGCTGTCGGCTTCCGTACTACACCGTGTTTAGCCTAATGTTTTTACCTTTTTTTTTTAAAGTTCAGTTCATCTTTGTATTGCGCCACTTCACGACACAGACATATCAAAGCACAATATGTTTAAATATATGTTCCCATATTGCTACATTATTGTTAATACAAATGGTTAATTTTATATTATCGTTTATTAAGTGGCTAGAAAGCAAGGAGAGGCTAGCTAATAATAATACTGCGCAGGCGCAGTTTGTAGACTCACAGCACCATAGCAACCAAAGAAGACATTATTAGTCAACATGGTGAGTGTTGCTTTATTTAATCGCTTTATTTAATATTAACATTATATGGTTATTTATTTTCCAGAAATTGTTACCATTTAACAGAACATACAGAAAGCAATAACACGCATTACATGGTAAGCTTATGTAGCTGTTTGTAGATTTTAATTAACAGGTTAGCTAAATGCTGGGTAATATTAGCTAAGTCCTGAGAGTCTGTGTAGGCTTGTGTATGTTTTGTTTTTCAAGGGGTCGAAAACCTGCATATATATTAATAATACATCGATATTAAACAATATATATAATCCAAATTTGTTGCGTAAAAATCAGAACATGTTCAGGGTGCAGTTGCGTGGTTTATAATTGTATCAGTGTCTTATTTTGTAAAGACAAACGCACAGACACCCTTTAATTAAATACATGTCTTCAGGCCAAAGCAACAACTGTAAAAGAAGCGCTGAGCAAATGGGTGAGTGGCAAGCAAACACAACTCCTACACAGAAAGAAAACTACTCCCTACAGTGCAAAATTATTAGTCTGTGTACATGTCCAGCTATATATGAGACTTTGTCATGTAATTGTATTAGTTGTATGTGTGCAGGAGGAAAAGACTGGGACAAAAGCGAGTGAAGCTAAAGAGATCAAACTGTACGGTCAAATGCCTCCTATTGAAAAGATGGATGCAACCCTTTCTACACTGACAAACTGCGAGTGAGTCCATTCATGAAACATTAACTTTTCCAATAAATTCATAGGTCATTGCTGTGGTTTGTCCTCTGATGTCCATTTACTGCATTTGTTGTGTGTTTCTAGAGTCATTTCAAGCTGTGCATTTAAATGTAGTTATTTGTGAATGGTTGTTTTCTCTTAAGCTGTTGTTTCCATACACGTTGGTAAATCTAAGATAGTTAGTTTGCATTATTCTTTTTCAGAAACCAACCCCTGAGCGCATATACATGCTTTTTTTAGACATTTTATACTCACACTCTGACTTACAACAGCTCAATGTTGGCAGCTATGATGAGCATGATGAAATACATGCACACATGTAAAAAACAAAAGAAAAAAATTAGGATTCAGTATGTGCAAATGTAAATCAAATCCTATTTTATCCATGTGACCAGGAATCCTGGGTGAGACACGTCCCAACTTAGTTTGAAACAGACACTATAAAGCAAGGCATTAATCACGCACACATCCAAAACGATTACCAGAAAAAGAGTCAAACCAGGCTGACTCTGTCTTTACACAGAGCACCTGATCCATCAGCAAAACTCCTGTCACCTGTTTGTTTGAACCATTAAGAGTCTTCAAATTCTGAACCTTATTTTACTATTTTTTGGTTTATGAATTTATCAAATGGATTCAGGAGATATAAAAACTGTTGTGCCTCCTCTTACTCTCAGACGTTACTACTCTGTCATCCACAATGCTAAGTTTAAATGAGTAGTTTGTCTCCCTACAGATAGAAATTAAATAAAATAATTTGCTCATCTCTCAGTTACTTGGTGTGTTATTTTCTTCTACCCTCCTCAGGAAATTGTCTCTGTCGTCTAATAGCATTGAGAAAATAAGCAATCTTAACGGCCTCAGTGAGTATTACTAACGAAACCACTATTTGTGTAACATCATCACTGTTCACTTTGTTCACAGATGAAAATGTGCCTCTTTATTTTTATTTTTTGTCCTTCCAGAAAACTTGAAGATATTGTCATTAGGTAGAAATAATATAAAGTCATTTGTTGGGCTGGTAAGTTACAAATAAATTTTAATAACAATAACATTTTTAGTTTATTCATTTTTTGACCTTCTCATTTAAATCTGTTTTTCTTTCCTTTATTTTTTTCTTGTAACATTTTTTTTAAGTCAAGCTTTTTTTTTTTACAAGCTTTGTCTGTTTTCAGGAGCCAGTTGGGGACACATTAGAGGAGCTGTGGATCTCTTATAATTTGATCGATAAAATGAAGGGAATCCACTCCATGAAGAATCTAAAAGTTCTCTACATGTCCAACAACCTGGTGAAAGATTGGAGTATGCAACACTCATAAACAAAATCAGCATTTTCTAACTTTTTTTTCATATTGTTTTAAGTTTATATCATGTTGTTAATGATTTTCATTTTTATGAGTTTGTGATTTGTTGGAATTTGTCCACAGTCCAAAAGTGGCACCAAATGTGATGCTAATGTCTTCTCTGTGTCATGTAGCAGAGTTTGGGAAGCTAGCTGACCTACCGTGTCTCGCAGACCTGGTTTTTGTTGGAAATCCCCTGCAAGAAAAATATTCTGCTGAGGGAACCTGGATGGACGAAGCTTGTAAAAGAATGCCTAATCTCAAGAAACTGGATGGTGAGAAAGTTTTTGTTTAATAACAAATATATTTTCTTCTTCTTTTAACAAATGTTTCTTTTGGTAAAGTCCATCCTAAACAAGCAATTACTATTAGAATTTAGTTAATTTCTACAGACATATGAAACTTCTGAAGACTGGGATTTTACTGTAGTTAACAACATTTCAGCTACTTTATTAAAATGAACAATATGTGAAATCAGACTTTCTGTTAATTTACTGTTGAATTTACATTAATCCAGATTATTATGATTCAGTTTTTGATAAAGACAAGACAGTTTTCAATAAAGTTACATCCACACCTTCATTTTTGCCCATTTATTTGTTCCAAACTGCAGGTTATCTTATAGGAACATATTGGTCTATGAGTCAATGTTAAAAAAAATACAATTTCCAAACTGGGGCCGTTGGGGCGTGTTCCCCCGGAGGGCAGGGGGCTGGGCTCTGGTTGGCACCTCCTTCTGCCACCTCCTGAGTGGATGTGGAGTTGGCTCTGGGGCAGGTGGATGTGATCTGTGCTGGCTGCCGACGGTCAGGGTCTCGTGGTCTTCTTAGCCTGCTTGCAACCTTTGTGAAGGCAAAGCCACATTGTATGATCAATCTTTTGCGGACACTTTCGGCATGCTGATACAGTCTAATCAAATCAAATTTTTACGGTGGCCGGGAAGTGCAAAATAATATTGCATCTATTATAAATTTTCATGATACAAATTTACATCTAGTGAAGCACAATAACAAGTTTACTGAAACACTTTTACAAAGATACGACCCGGAAGTGATATTGTGAGGAGTTATGTTTAGAGAATAGACATACAAAGGCTAGATGCTTCACCCGCGCTGTTTGCCAATGGAGACAGATGGGCTATCTGACTGAGCATCTTAATTTACTTGTTTTTTACTTGATAAACAACGATAACTCAGTCATAATCACAAGTGTGGTTTAGATTTTTACATACACACACACACATTAGTCAGATTTATATAGTACAATCTACTCTTTAAAGATAATAAACACATCCTTCTGATAACTTGTTGCTTTAAAAGCTACCACAAACTCTTCTCCAAAACACGTATGAATCAAATAAGCAGTTTGTTACTGGGTCTCTGCAGAGCTGGATGATTATTGATGAGAGAATTTAGCTAATTGATTCTGTGTTGGAAAAGGTTGCATTTAAAAGTTGCAGGATGGTAGATCTTGAGGACCGGACTTGGACCCCCCTGTAGACATTCAGAAGTTAGCAAAATATCATAAGAAAATGAAAAAAATGTTTTAAGTTGTTTGGCCCAACTTAAATGGCACATTATGGTAATAAGTTATTTCTCTCTGATCTATATATAACTGATTATTTCTGTTTTACTTTTAGGGACCCCTGTCATCAAACATGAAGTGGATGAGTGAGATGGAAAGAGCTAAAACATGGTTGTTAAAAGGTTCTGCCCAACTTACCGAAGAGTCTTCCATTTTTTGATGTTTTGCATGATTTGTAATGGTTCTTTCATTTATATGTAAAGAAGGACAAGGCAGATCTAATGTAAGTCAGTAAGCACATAAAACCAAAAACAGCAAACACGTAACCCTTCATGTGGTTGAACACGCTCACCTCCGATCTCAAGCTAGGGGTTATTCTACCATGTTCCTCTTTTTGATCTTAAACAACTGCTGAGACTCCAGTTGCAAGGTGATGGGCTAACCTCGCTACCTTGTGTTACACCTTTTTATATATTTGTAAACGGATGGGCGGACATCTCTTCATCTAATATGACCGTCTGAGGTCCAAAACTAAAGCACAGTTGTAGCCCACATACAAAAGCTGTGACCCTTTTGCAGAACAAAGTTTGATTAATTCATTTGCTTTATCTCGCATATCCTAAAAACAAAAATTGCTCAGGATTTTTAAGTTTGTTCCATCCACCACATTACCACGGAGGGGACCTCAGTAATGATAGATCTGCTTACAATACAAAATATCACCCCTGGAGAAGGAAATTGTGGTCTCATTTAGATCACAGTACAAGATAAAACACACTACCCTTTTGAGTATTTTTAATCTTTGAGTGGTATCTTCTACGCAAGCACATTATTGTGACTTTAGTTGGTTTCAAACAATCAAGTTGTAAAATATGAGGGTTTTAAAGTGAAGTCCTGAATACTAACAGGTGTTGTTACCATGGCTACGGCTTTCTCTTACACAGTAAATAGTCTCTGCACTGAAGAAAGCAGTTAAAAGGTTAGAAAAAGTGACCTAAACTTGGTCTGTGTTTATTTAATGACAACCACAACTAAAAATCCAACATATACTCATTTCTTGCTGTGATTCTTATATGACACAATGTGACAGGAGTTTGTTAAGCTGGCAGTGGTTCAGCAAATGATAGAAAGCATGAGGATGTGGGCCAAAACATATTAGCAGTATTTCTTTTTGGGTCTGAAGGGACCAAATGTTTATAAAAGCTTTAGGTTTAGCTAGAGCTGTCATGGCTAACAGGGAGGTTTGAATAAGGAGCTGTGCATATAATTTGGACAGTATTATCAAAATGATACAGTAATTATCTCAGTCTATATAATACTTTGATTTGACAACACAAGGGGAAGAAGAGACCTACTGTGGTATAGTGACTGTTACTTTTTGGTGCTGCAGTGGTCACCATTGTTCTTTAAAGGTAAATTCATGTAGTGTCTTTTTTATTTTCTGCTGGTGTGATGTCCTTTTAAATTATTTGAGTTTGTACATAACAATTGTTGAATTTGTAAGATTTTCACTGTGTTTGATATTTTCAATAAATCACATTGATTTTTTATTTTGTCTTCTCAGTTTAACTTCAGTGTTCTGTCCAACTCTGGTATTATTTGTACTTATTTAATGTTTTAAGCTACATAGAAATGGTTGCCTTTAAAATATTATAAATACCTGAAATCAGAAGGTTAAATGTTCCTTAATCCAATATATGAGAAAGACAAAAAACAGAGATTTAGATTCTTTCAATTGACTATTTGTTCAAGGAAAAGCTAAAAATCACATATCTCTCTATAGAGGAGGTGATCTTAGCTGTAAGTAGTTTCTCTAATACATAAAGTGTGAGTCTCCATGGTTCAGCCAAGAAGACCCACCTGTTCTATAAACACCTCCCTTCTTATGCTGAAACAATGCATTGTGTCTATGTGTATGCATGCATGCAAATTTCATGTTAATTATTTGTAAGTTGGTGTTGCTCTTCTTCTTGGGTCCACTTCTCAGACTCACTAAAAGTTGGAAAGTAAATCAAACAGAAATTCATTAATGTTTCTCCCTCTATGAGATAAGCAGATGCTTAAAATAAACAAATTCTCCTCTCCTCCCTGAGACCAATGGTCCGAGTGGTAATGGTCCCACAGTAAGGATCATTATCTCAGGTCAAAGGTCACTCTGTGTCAGGTGCAACATAAAATAAATTACTTATAAAAACAGAAAAAAATAATGATATTAGCCTTTATATACAACATTGATGTAAACAAAATTGAACCAGTTTCTCCAGGAAAACCTTTAAATAAAACATTTTTATTTCTATTTTATTATTTCTCATTTAAACTGTTTAAAAACTAGAACTGCATTTCGGTACAATTTTATTATTTGTACTCAGTATTTGTGTTTCTCACAGCCTCATCGTTGCACTTCACTACTCTTCAAAAGGTTATTTTGAAGTCATTTATGATTTTATTTTGCATTTTTCTATTTGATGCTGGTTTTTTTTTTTTTACTACTTTTAATGCTTTGTTACAACATCTGTAATTTTTGAGTTTTTGCACTTTGAGTTGTCTCAAACATGAAACAAATAAATCGTACTATATATAT
>JBAMHX010000019.1:12514658-12555522 GCA_037177515.1 Pseudomugil tenellus
TATATATAATTGAATTTATCTCAATGCACTGTAATCTTGACAGATACACTTCTTCTGACCATCTCTAAACTTTTGCATTCACCTATGCAAGTATTTAGTTTTTTTTTTAAAAAAAATACTGCACAGTAAAGGAAAATGGCTTTGTTGTAATAGCTTTATTTTTGCTTCTATAGATTTAAATAAATATATATTGATAAGTTAAAAAGAAGCCAGTGACTTGTTTCAGAGGCTGCTGGCAGGAATGATCTCTGGTACTTTTTTGTCTTTTATTAGAGTTAATGAAGCCTCACACTGAAGATAATGGACGATAATGCTATAAAAACTAGAAAGGCACTCAGAGAGCGCAAACCTCTGCCAAGCTCAGAGTTTCCTCTCATATTGTGACTATGTCCCTATATCGCAATATTAAAGAATCCTTCAGTACAGTCCTGGATCCAGACGTTGTTCCGGATCACCTCCAGAATTTAATCATTTGTTCTATTTCGAGAGTTTCCTGAAAATTTCCTGAAAATTGGTCTACAACGTTTTGAGTTATCTTGCACACAGACAGACAAACATAAGCTCTTTGCCGGGACCGTTTGCATCCTGTACACTGTAGAGGACTTACAGAAGATATGCAACATCTTGTTTCCGACATTAAATATCACAACTTCCTGCTCTGTACCTTCTCACACATAGCATCCTTTTGCATTTCCTGTCCAGTCTGTTGTCAAGTTGAGCTCTAAGGTTGCTCTTCTCCCTGGATATAAACATGTTTTGTTTACTCCTGTTCATCCTGAAGTCAACATTCAGCCCTTTTGTTTATGTTAAAGATGAACTGATTCATTTCCATATCTGCTTCCAAATTGACTGACCAGTACATAGCTTCCTGTCACTGATACATCCCACAAATGCAGAGTATTTCTGCAGAACATTATGAGCAGAAATGATGGGAGAACAATCCCTTGTGGAGCTTCGGTGCTTTTCAGTGAGGTTCTAAATCCCGGTTGTTTGGGGATCCACCTGGAATCGATAGTGCGTTTAATATAACAGAGCAGTATCATTATAGGAAAAGCACGATCCTCCAAGTGCCGCTGGGTTTCTCCAGATGGGAGTAGACTCTCTGGTAGATGACCACGATGGGATTCAACCCCACGTCCATTATGTTCACCATGAAATGCTTTCAGATCACATTAAACCAGTTACAGTCATGTTATTTCATGATGTGGGTTGTTAGGGCATCTGGTCTTTGTTTGATACAGATGTTCGGGAATTTTTAGGTGCTGGATCACAACGGGATGTTTTTTATACAGAACAGGAAGTCTTTTCTGAATTAGACTGGTGTTGAAAAATCCTACATAGTTCTGAGAAACTTTCCTGACAACATCTGGACCTGCAGCCTTGTTCCACCGGTTTCTCCAGCTGATGACCCGACTGCAGGAGACACAGGCCAGAGGTGGAGACAGCGGAGGTTGCAGGATGTTCTGGTGTTGATGGATATGAGATGTATAGAAATTACTACCTTTATGCAGGATTTTTAAAAAGTATTCTTATAAAGAGGGGAATGGGGTAATTTTGCAATTAGATCTAAAAACAATGACCAAACCTCTGATATATCTGAGTTTTGAGTGATTTTTAATATTGTCTTCATCAATTCCTCATCTCTGTCTATGAAAGCTTTCTTTACTCTGTTTAACTTTTTTTTAACCTCCCTGGTGATCCAGCACTTGCTATTATAGACGGATCCTGCTGTTCTTATCAGGACAATGCTGTCCACACAGAAATCAATGTAATCTGGTCCATGTGGTTCACAGCTTCATTTGACAAGGTTTTAATAGCCTGTGTGATGTCCAGTTGCTGCTGAATGAGTGGTTTAGGTCATGGTCTGATCTTCCTAAAGGAGGCAGAGTGGAGCAGCTCTACGCAGTCTTAATATTTGCATTTAAAAGTCAAACATCTTATTTTCTCAGGTGGGGCAGCTGACAAACTCAGAATTTTGGAAATGAAAGAGGGGGATGTTGAAATCTCCGGAGTTGTGTTAATGATGCTGATGACATTACAAACTTTGTAGCGTTACTGCGGATTATATAGGCTTTTAGCAGAGTAACACTGCGTAAACTATATGGAAGCAAACTCGCGATTAACAGTTTTATGTCCCTTGTGCAGATCTTCTCCATTGTAGTTGCATGTCCAAGATGGCACCAGCGGTGGTTTAAAAGCACTGCAGATCCACCTGTTCAGCTTTCCTCTCACTTTCTTGTTGTCTGCACAAAATACTGCATTCCCAGTATACCGTTTGAAGCGCCGCAGACTTGTCCATTTCATTTGCGAGTGATCTCAGGTTACCCATCTGAATGTTTAGTCTCTGCCTCGCTCCTGCTTTGGGTCCTTTTCACTTCCTCTGGAGCTGTTTAGTGTGCTGTTTGGCTTATCATCTTTGGAGAGCTTAATCAGTTGATCAATCAGGTAAACATATCTTATGTTGCCATGAAAACTCATCATAGCACATCTGGAAAGAATCCAGAGTTTGTAGGCAAAATCCAGCGAGCAGCACAGCATTCAAACTAACATAAATAATCGTCTTGAATAACTAACTTGCTGGTGATTGTCTAGAAAAAAGGAAAGCAGTTCGGTCAGATGTTCGGCTTACTCCCACTACGCACCGTATTATAGATTAGAAATTTGTAACTTGCCGTTTTCTAACAAGGCGATTAACCGTAAATTAAAAGAAAATACTTCAATTGTTAGCTAAATGTTCTGGCTCAATTGCAGCATTTTACACATAACAAGCTAGTAAGGATTGATGTTTGCTTGTTATGTACAGACTTCAGATTAGAAACATCACATATCTTTTACTTGTTCATTCGATGTAATGGACAGTTTGGGAAAGATACAGTTTTTCCTGAAATGGGGTCAAGTTCAAAATTAAAATGCTTCTTGATTAATCAGATCTACTTAATCCCATGAGGGTGGATTACAGAAGAACTGAATGAATCCTGAGTTTTGTTCCCCGCTCTCTGCATGCTCTTTTTGCTTCAGATAAAGAATCGGGGGAGCGACTCTCCCGGCTCGTGGAGGAGGCCTGCATGCTGCTAGCGGATTACAGCGGCCGCTTGGCGGCAGAGATTGACGACAGGCGGCAACTCACACGGACGCTAACTGTCTTCTTGCAAAGCCAGAAGGATGGTTTGGTCCAGAATGAGCAGAAACTTGAAGTGCGTGAATAACTTATTTTTTTCTTTCCATTCTAACCATTTTAGCTGTTTTATGTTTGTCTGCCTCGTCTTTGTCAGTCCTTTGTTTCATCTTTTTGTGTAACTAAACTCTCAAACTTCTCATTTCTTTTCATAAGAAAACGTTTGTGCTTTTCAGCATGTTGCATGCAAACAGCTGTTCAACCCAGATGTTATTAACGGATGAGACGTAATCGGATGTAGGCTTAGAATCCAAGTGGCATTTTCTCTCGAATGCTTGTAAAATGTATTTATTTCTGTAGTTCATTTCTTTTCGTGTGCACTGGTCAGAAGGTAAGTAGTGGGAATTATATCACATTTAAAAATAGGAAAGCAGAAAGTCATCCTGTAGCAATGCTTCTTTCATGGTGACAATAACTTTGAAGCCTTTATCCACAGGAATACAAAAGGACAAAGTATTTGTTTAGTATGTGTTTAATCTGTAATAAAAATAATTAAAAATAAACATTTTGTGGGTGTTTTCTTTTTTTTTTTTTTTTTTTTAGTTTTGTCTGTTTGAAACTAAGAAATACTAATTGTACATATTTCATGTTTCAGGATTTATAATGTGAATATATTAAAATACCAGCAAAGATCTTAATTAAGCTCAGCCAAGTGGAAGATTTTGATTGATTAGTTATATATTGTCATTTCAACAATAGCAGGAACGTCAGCACAAGTGACTAAATGAAGATGACAGCAGTATTTTTATTCTTTTGGAACCGTGTGAATTAGAAAAAAACGAATGTATGAAAAGACAGCCATGACCTGAGTTGGACACATCCATGTCCGTATCAAAGCAGCACTGAAAGCTAGACCAGAGCAGAGTTAAATGTCTGAAGGATGCTCCAGTAATTTCATGGCTCTGCTTTCACATTAAGTGTTAATAAGCATTTAATCACTTTTGATGCATCGTAAAAGTTTAAGTAACTCATGGTCCGTAAAATCCACAAGATAAAAATTATAAAATGGAGAATTCCTAATTTGATACTTAAGAAATAGATTTTTCTTTCACACATTTTCACTCTACTAAATAATACAAAATATAAATCACATTTGCTGTCACATAGTCTTAAGATTATTCTTTTATTTGATACAAATCTACTCATCCTCGTTATATTTCACATTTACTTTTCAGTATTTCAGTCTATCCAAGTTGCAGGGTGTGTGACCTCTAATCTTTCCTGTTGTCTACTTTTTCAGGAATACAAACGAAAACTAGCGAGGGTCACGCAAGTCCGAAAGGAACTGCGATCACGCCTGAACAATCTCCAGGAAGGATTCTACAACAACTCCAACTGACTGAAGTCTTTCCTCCTCACCACATATCCTCCTGCTACTAAAAAATGCATCAACTGTGACGCTAGACACGTGTCTGCAGTGATTTCTGGTTCTCGTTTTGTCTTCAGCAAGTTATTTATTGGTGTCTTTCATGGAAAGAAGCGTCTTTATATCTGTGTAAGCCCATCTTTTGATGTAAAAGTAAAAACACTGTACGATTAAGATTTATAATCACATCCAGAACACTCATGCTTTGGGCTTCTGCTGTCTTAACTTTTATTGCTTTGAAGTGGTATGGCTGGTGTGATATTTTTGTATTTATAGCTGCTTTAGATAAATGCACCAGAGTATTTGTCCCTTTAGAGTAATCATTCATGATGATTTGCAGTATTTGCCATTTTGGTAATATTTCTTTTCTTTCCTTTCTTTTACTGTCTGTCATAATGTTGGGTTAAATCTTGATTAGAGATCACTGCACCAAAGAAGGATGCAGCCATTGATTTTATACAGTGTAGTAAGGGTATGCTTTGAAATTAAATTCCACAAACAAACCATATATATGATCATCTTTTACAGAAAATCCCTTGGTTTGTGTTCACATACAAGTGTGCTTGTAAATATGTTGGCTTATACCCACTTTTGTTCAGTGTTTATAATTTGTATCTTTGTCAATAAGGACGTGAAGCAGTTTACTTAAAGACGGGCAAAATACTGAAACATTGAATGAGTGTTTACCTCATTGCTTCACAATTTTAAGTGTGTCTAATGCTGTGGAGATGCCCCACGTGACTTGAAAATTGCCCAATTCCAAACCAGACTCTAGGAAAATAAAGTTGTTTTTGTAAATATGAAGCAGTGCTGAGCTTCTTAGAACCAAATAAAGATCAAAACTCCAAATAATTGGTGTCTCGAGTTCTTTTAGGTCATTAATAAAGCCATTGCCATATGCGGCGGTGTCACCAGGGGGCGCGAAAGAGCGATCTTTACCTGGTGCGTAATCGTCATGGGTGCACTCGTTTTTCATACCGTTACAGAGTTTTCGGAGTAGTGATTGTTCGCTGTAGTGGTCCCGCCCAACCGGGGTTCCAAATATCACTAACACACCGGAAGCTTTTTAATGGTTGTATAAACTGGTGCTGGTTTTATCGTTAGTAAATATCGCCAATGTACATTATTTAGGGTTACTGAGAAAACATTAGTAGTTGCTAACCACCTCCTATTTTACTGAGACTCTAGCATCGAATTAGCATTGTCGTTCTCGCTACTCAAAGCTAAGCTAATAGCTTCCTGGCTTGATAAAAGGGCTGCTGCAAGCCGCAAAAAGTGTCAAAAATGAACGATATCGAAACACCATACGATGAAGAAGCTCAGTTTCTTGACTGCACGGTAAGAAAGTTAACGGTACACAGTGAGATAGGCGGCTTAAGTGTAAATAAATGAACGCTTCGTGGTTTTAGCATCTAGCAAATCACGCTACAAACGCCAAGGCCATGCAGCAAATCATAAACAAAATTTTCAGCGTAAAATGTAATTTTTTGGTAGAATAATTCTTCCCTTTTGGTAACTGCTATAAAAATGGAGTAGATTGGTTGAATGTGGCTCTTTATACTCAAAGCAAGACACTAGGTATTTAGAAATACAGCTAATAGACATTTTCAAGAAGCCATCGCGTTTACATGTCTAGGAAATCGTGTGTTTTTAAATGTTTTTTTCATGCTAAACGTATTAATTTATGGAAGAAAAACATCTAGAAAGAGATAAACGAGACTGTGTACTATTGGTAAATTAAATATTCAGGTGCATGTTGCAAACTTTTCTTATAAACAAGCTAGAAAAGATTTCCCCTGTTGTCTTTTTTGTCATGATAAATAAATGGTAAATATTAATTGATATGTTTTCTTTTTAAAACCAAGGTCTGTGAAAAATCCATCAGGAGTGAAACCTTGTACAAGATACACCTGACCACACCAGGACATATAAAGGTAGATGCCATAATTAGTTTGTGGAAAGTTTGCACTAAATAAGTAACTAGTTACTGCGATAAAACAGCTTTTCTTCAACCTGCTTCTCTTATTTTAAGGTGTTTTTTCACAGGTTCAAAATGTAAATGTGTATGAATGAAAAGCAAATGTATTCCTCATTCCCAGCTTTTGGTTTCCTTTGAAAGGCCATTTAATTTCTGATGCACTTCCTGTTACTCATTCCTTAACACTTCGTACTCCCACCATCTTGATCAAACAGTTTGATGCTCTGAACTGTCCCAAAGATTACAGTATGGAAATAATACTTTGGCAGGTAATTCCATGGATCATCTAAACTTCCACCGATCAGACGATGGGCTGACTCGGTCGGATTTAAGAAGAACTGGAAAAGCATATTTTGCACCGAGAGCATCCTTCGGTGTTGATCTTTGCTGATCTTTACAGAGGAAGCTATGCTTGAGCAGCATCCGTCAGTGGATGCATTTCACAGTCGACGCCCTGAAATCAGCTTTTCCTCATATAACTCTGAAGTTTACTAAAATGATGCGCTTTGGTCACAAGCGCTCACTTTCCAGCCTGGTAAGGTGAACTCTTCAGAAGTCGGGTAACTCAAGTGAATATGGTTTGCTTAGGAGAAATACATGTACATAAAGCATCAACCAATGAGTAACTGAAATGTGTGCAGTTGCTATTTAAGCAACAAAACCAATGAGGGCAAAAACAATGGAGATCTTCTTTTGTCATGTTTGAAGAAGAACCAGGAGTTGAAACCTGACCTGAATGTCACATGAACTTTTAGCCTTTGTTCATGTGGCACATTAGAAAATATGAGGAATCTGTGTGGCATCAGCAGTGAGCTGGAGGCACCTTTTTTCTGCCTTTGGCTCTGTCCACTCCTTTCTTGATTTCTTTTGGAAAAGGACTGGAAGACTAACTCTTTTTCCTTTAGTCCACTGGTCGTCTTCAAGCCTTTTCAACTTGACGTTGTTGCATCTTGTAAGATATTGAAGCACGATCGGGGGAGCAAGTTCATGTGCCTCATGCTGTGGCGTTTGCCGTTATGATGTGTGGTTAAAACTATCTTGGCGATGTGACAAAACGCTGTCGCTCATCTTGTAGCATGTTGTCTGAAAACTGTGCTGGTGCTACGCTGCATCTTTGTGGCTTGTAAGAACAAGCAAAGCTAAACAAGTTAATGAAGAAGCTTTCCTTATTTATTTCATGCTCTTTTGTGTGAAGATATGTCCTTGTCACGTCTCTAAAATGTGAGAGCCCACCAGGGTTTGCATGCCGTAAAATATCTCAGGGCATGTGCAACGCTACGTGTGGACCCCTCTGGTATCTGTCAGTTCACCGAGGCAGTGGAATTGTCCACTTGGTCTGCTGGACACTTCCTTCCTGTAGATGCTGATCTACAGTGCATGAATGCAAGAGGTTGCATTAACAAGAACAAAGATGTCTCTGTCATGCTTGCATTCGTCAGTTTGAGTAGAGTGAGCGCAACCGAGCGGTAAGAAGAAGGCAGCTGAGTTCAAGAACCTTTATCGCACCTCACATGAGCTGTGGTTTTGGTTAACCATTGTGTCTGAAAGGAAACCTGTACGTTTCTATGATGTAATGTTTTCTTTGTTTGTAGCAAAGGTGAACAAATTTCATGGTTATTCAGAAGTAAATGACTTAATATTCTATTGCTCTCCTTTCGTTCCCGGCAGAAAGAGGATATCCTTGTTGCTCAGGGTAAGTAGACCTTATTTTCATTTTTTTCAGTTTTCTTTTCCCCCCTTCGGGTGAATTATAGATATATTTTTTTTTATACTTGCCAGCACATGATGAGATCTCAGAATAAATGAAACAGAAAAAAAGTTTTCTGCTACCTCAAAGTCAGCTGCACAGAGAAAAGGATGTCCAGATGATCAGATTTAGGCATGCCTGTGGGCTGCCTTGGACTCGCTGATTTGAACAAACCTCAAGAGGCTGGAAGCGTGACGATGAGTCAGGCTTTAGCACTCCATGTCTCATTACCTCTTGTGCCAGAACTGATCGTGGTCATTGACCGGTACGGTTCTGGTACAGAGAAGGCTCCACTTGTGAACTGTTGCTTATGTGGTATGAACCCATGTGGAGACAAACAGCTGGTGAAATGTCATGATGGAGCAGGTTTCATGAAGACAGAAGAGACCAAAACCATGGACAAAGAGAGCATCAGTTGACATCACAGGAACACCAGAAAAGTCATTGTTTGGAAATAAACCGCCGTCCCCTGCTTAAGTCGGGACCGATCAGCCTTCGTTTGGTGGGATTTGTGAAAGGACAGAAACAGAAAGAGGGGGTCAAAGTTGGCCTGTCTCTGATCTGGCACAGTAGGTAGTAAACGAGCTTTAATGCATCAGGTCGACCTCTTGGCATGAGCGTCACACTGTGTTAAAGCGCTGTGTTAGAATTCATTCTGGAATTTTGGACATTTTGTGCTCATCCTGCGTAACGTTCCACGTTTGGAGCGATGGATCTGCCGCTCTGCACACCGATGCTGCAGAACTATCACACATCCATAAGGATTTGTGAATGGACACATTGTAACAGGGTGAACCTGGCAATTTTTTTGGTACATTTGTGAATGAGGACAAGCAGCTTGCAGAGAAGGGCTGAATGCTTTCGCCACATGTCTGAGCGCTCCTGTGAAAGAAGCTAATGGTTGTGTGAGTTGAAGGTAAGTGTCTTAGGAGCAGAAAACTATAACATTTTCCATAAAGTTCCCTTTAAACAGGAAGCTTTTCTATCTGATAAAGACATCAGATACGCACTAAACTTGATGTTTTTCAGTAGACTTCTCAACAAACCTATATTTTAGCATTTGGTCATCTCCACAACCCTTTGCGTAATACTAGGAATTTCCTCTTGGACTACAGATTGTGTGGTTTATCCCATTAAATCCAGTGGCGTACTGGAAACTTTGCCATTTTCTATGAAGCCATTTTTTTTCTTTTATGGAACATTGTCCTCAACCAAAAATTTTCCTGGACAGGAAGTTTGTCTCAAGTACTCTTGGATTAAAAAAAGTAAAAAAAATTTAACAGAGGAATCAATAAGGAATCAATAAGTACATCCATTGGTGGATGTATTGGATAAACTAGCAGTGGTCTAAGTCATGAATTGAGCGAACTATTTGCAATTATTTTGATGTTAATTGTGGGAACTATGGACATGATGGAAGACACTGTTAAGGAAAGACCTGGCCATCGGGCTAGAAATGTTTCATTATTGGAAAACGGTCACCATTCAGGACAGATTTGTTTTCATTGAGAAGCAAAGCAGAGGACACACAAGATGAGCAACTTTGGTTGAACGTGAAGAGAAAAATTTGTTCCAGAAACGTAACTGGAACTGGGATTTTGGCACAAGCTTTCATCCTGGTGTGATGAACGGTGCTAGCTGTTCTGCAGAGCTGCGTTTCGGCCTCCAGAGGACAAAGGGATTCTGAGTGCATTATGGGTAACTATACGTTTCAGAGGAAAACATTCAGCGTACCTCTGCATCAGATCAAACTGTAAAAGGAAAGTCCTTGTTGTGAACTTTGCAAGTTTTGAAGAAACTTCTACAAAAAAGAAGAGCGTGTGCACGTTTTTTGAACTGCACCATGACACGACGGGTTCCAGAAAAACTCATGTGGGTTTCAGAGGTCCAACAACGTTTGCAAAGAGTATTACCCCAAGTTCAGCTTTGGTCCTTCATTTCAGCCATTCCACTGTTTCATGAGTGGTGTCTATCCATGCCCCTCTCAGGAAGAGGACACTGCTTTAGCTAGTCCTGGGGGGTGAATGGCAGTATCCACAACTGGGGCAGTTATTTCTTTTCTTGAGGTCACAATGGGAAAGATCTCAGACTCATGAATTTGAGCACACTTTTGCAATAAAGTGGAGCAAGTCACTGAGAGAAGTGACAGTATTTTCTCCCTTTTTTTCCCTCATACACAGGCTACAGGGACAAATAAGACTGTTTATAAAACCTTTTAGAAAGTGAATTTGGGATTTTATGGAAACTTTTAAACAGAACAAATTATATTTGCATGTTCATTGTTTATGCAAACATGCTGCTTATTTTTGGATCTGCCCACATCTGGTCTTAGAGAGCTACTGTTCTGCAACGTTTTGATGCATCCTTTCTCTAACACACCTAAATGAAATGTTTGAATCCCCTCTTCTGCATGTCATCCAGCTCTGCAAAGGCCTGATAGTAAGCCATTCGTTAGTTTCAGGTGTGTTGGAGATGGGTTGCAGGATTGTAGATCCTGAGGACTGGACCTGGGCACACCCTGAGGCCTGATTAACACAGTCCAGACTCTGGATTGATTCAGCCAAACAAGTGAGAAGTGGGATAAGTTGTACTACAAAGCTGGTTATCAATTCCTCCACTATAAATGCAGGATAGTTGTGCTTCTCAGTGGTTCATGTCACTATTATGAACCTCTATTTCAGAAGCAACTCCAGTGGAGCGAAAAAGATTCAGGAGCAAGTAAATAACAAATATATAAACATAATTCAGAGCAGTCAGTGACAAAGCTTTATTACTGTATCTGTTGTATGGATGAAAGGAGCACAAATAATTTGAAATTATCACCAAAAAGACAGGGGTTGGTCCTCCCTCTCAGGCCTATACTCCTGATCAATTTAACAGATCAATCAGCCTACCTGTGGCAAAAAACCTCAATGCGATGCACACGTCTGTGGGACAGTAAGCACCCCATCACGTTTGACACAGACGCTCTACAACTGACATATGTATATCAGCCCATCTGATGAACATCTGTAGTCTACTCTTGGTACAGTATGTCTTCAGGACGGTCTTAACGGGTTGGATCTGTCCATAAAGACTCTTCCTCTCCTAAGCGCTACTCTCACTATCCTTGCAGCAACGTCAACAGGATCCTCTAAAAATGGGCAGGACTTTTATTTTATGAGATCTGATTGGTCATGCGGAGGTGGTTTTTTACTCACTGATCTCTTATCCAGAACATAACCTGCTCCGGAGTACATTAGCCGTTCAGCATGTGTTGCTGCAGTGATGCAGCTCGATCAAAAGTAAGCCAGCTTCGTAGTATAGAAAATCCAGAAGTAATTCCTGAAGTTATCCAGGTAAGCGAAATCCAGCTTTGTAGTACAGGCATGTAGTCTAAATGTTTGATGCTTTTATATTTCGTGGATGTCAAAGGAAGACCACCAAGTCTCACAACATTGTTTTTTTCTTCTCAATCTGGAGACCTTTTTAAAATAGTTTTTGTGTATTTCAGCATAAAAAATGTTCTAAATACATTTACTGAATGTAAAATACTAGAGACCACACAGGAAAAAGGAAAATAAGATCTATGTGGAAATGATTTATGGAGCAGCTTTCTTGGTTTAATGGTCCGTCGGCATACATCTTATTTGAACTTTTTTGAATTTCATTGTTATGAAGCCATCCACTAATAAAACTGATGGTTCAGGGCTTACTGAACAAAGTCAACACAAATGTAATGAAAGCAACTATAAGTAAAAGTATATATAATATAAGGTAAAGATGAACCTGAACTGGACAGCAAGTAAAACCTAAATGAAAACCTCAATGAAATGTGTTATAGGTTAACTAATAAAAAGAAGTATTTCCCTTGTGTTTGTATGATTAGACTGCATCTGATGAGGACTAAAAATCCTCATTGCTGTGTTTTCATTACCAAACTACCAGCATTTGATTTTTCAGGGTTGGCTGTCAGACGACACATTGTTCCCACATTTAAGGACATTTACCAATATGTGGACTACCTGAAGCTAGATGAGCCCATCATTGGTAAAAATATAATGAAATTATTTCTTACATTCATTGTACAGTCATCCATTTATTTTATTATAATTATTCATCCCCCCCTCACAAAAAAACCCTCTGTTTTTGCTGTGTTATTAGGTTTGGGTTATTTGGAAGAAATACCTAATCCTGACCCCCAAATGGGCCTCAACTACATTTGCAAGTTATGTAATCAGACTTCACTCTTGGCAAATATGGTCTGCCATGTGATTGGACGCAAACACAGGATGAAATACATAGTAAGTCATACAATAAAGCAATAAAACATGGTTGGACTTCTGTTTTGTTATTCATTAAGAATGTATACCTCTTGGCTTTTGCATAGGAAGAAAACAGGAGAGACTTGGTGACCTGGGACTCCGCAACCGTTAGAAACCAAGGAGGGAAGGTTATGAGAGCCAAAGCAGAGATAGTAGAGAGGCAAGATGGACGAGGAACTCCAAAAGTAGGATGACTTTAAATGTTATCAGATGATGCTCTTTATAAAGTCATCAATTTGAAAGCAGCAAATTGTTTTTTTTTTTTTTCAGGCAATGGTAAGAAGGGGACCTGAGGGCAAGTTAAACATCTCGAGAGGTACGTATGATTTTCCTTTCCTTAGATTTCACAATATACTTCACATGAAGCAAGTTATAACTTAGCTAAAGAAAGCTACATCAGTAAACAAGTCAGAGTTTCAGTAGCACTTTCTAGCCTGGCAAGTGCAGCAAATAAGGCTTGATATCCTCACTGATTCACAATGTAACCCTTCTCCCTTGGGACTTTACATGTCGGTACTTACAGAATATTGCAATGGATGTTTTCTAAGCACACGTTGCAGCTAAACAAACATGCACGCAAGTTAATAAAAACAGATAAAATTATGGAACAGATCTACTTGAGTAATTAGACAAAAAGATACAAACAGTTAAACGTGGACTAAATCTATTGGACTTTTTTAATTTAACGTTGGGCTGTTGCATGTCTGCATTTGTAATACTGTGTTTGATTAGTCTCATTTTACATTGACATAAAAATGCCATCCAGATATTTTCCTCTTATTCTTTAGTTCCCCAAAGGCAGAGTCAAAAGAGAGACCAGATCATCCCTCAGAGACCCCTTCAAGATGTGCCACCACTCTTGCCAGAGTTCAAGGACTACCACAGAAGGAAGACGGCTGTGGGGTACGGGAATATGCATCCCTTTCATCCTAATGAGCCGAACCAGAACAGAAACCCCTTCAGCCACGATCGAGGGGAAGAGGACCAGCAAACGAGAGATTACATGGAACGTCCGAAGTACAGAAAAGATAATGATTTTCACAGTTCATATGAGGATGAATATGTTGAAGGTCCACAAAGAAGTGGGACACATACCCCCCATGATGTTCCCAGGTATGGTTATAGAGAGCAGATACCTCAATCAAAGGCGCAGGATGGAGAGTATCATCCCGAAGAGGTTCCTCCTTCTAAAAGACCCTACCCGGAAAGAGATGCTCTGGAGGAGTTCTACGCTGAAGAAGTTCGCCGTGGGCAACTTCGTTCTCATGATTATCAGCCCTCCCAGATGGCGTACACCAAAGGTGATGAACAGCGGTGGTCCCTGGAGAGAGAAGCTGTTAGACACGATGGTGCGAACAGAACACTCGGACAGGGATCGAGTGAACCAGAGGCTAAGAGGAGGAACACGTCCACTCTGGAGAGCGATCAATACCAGCATGATTTGTTTGGCTTAGTCAAAGATTACCATCATGAAAGGAACAAACAATATGAAGATCAGGCAGTCGACATGGCTGGGCCGAGCAGAGCTGGATCCTCTACCTCTCAGAGGCACGTTGAAGTTTCTAGTACGATTTCTAATATGCCAGAGCCTTTCCAGCGGTTCCTGAAAGGGGGTCCAAATAATGAGGAGCGCGGTAAAAGAAAAAGCCGCTTCTCAGATGCCACTCCAGAAGAGCTGAAAATGTCCAAGGATATGTGAGTGAAAAGAGTATTAAACTGATTCTGTCCATTCATTCACCATTTAATTTGGTCTTGTTATGACTGAATGCTAACCTTGTGTGCTTTTCAAATAAGCTTCAGAGGTGAATATAAGCCTTCATATCCAGAGGCTGGTGGGGATTCTAGACGAATCGGCGCACAGCTGAGACAGAATATAAGTGCAACACAGTACCCCAACCGCTACAGTGAAGTGCAGGTAGCTAATTGTAACATCTGGCTATCAGTACATTTTACTCTGAACTAATCCACAACTTTTATGGAAGTGTTACAGTGAAATCAAAACTATTTCATTTTTTTCTCTTAAGAGTCAACATGAGGCTGGAAATTTTTATAAAGGAGGTTCAGAATCTCATGGTGTCTTTGACATACTGGTAAAGTCATGAAGCATTTGCAACATTCTCCTCTGTCTGTGTGAGATGGGTTTGCTGTTGTTAAACCATTCACTGGCGTAAAGCTTCATTTGTGTTCTCCCTTTTGTCACACTCTTCTAGAGAAACGTGGAAATAGAAAACGCAGAAGAAGCAGAGTTCCTGAAGGGCAAACTTTGCAGCCTTCTGAAAGAATTCAGGACCAAAAAATTGGAGAAAGCTGCAGTATGTGTCATTTAGCACACAACTTTTTTTTGTTTGTTTTGTTCCAAATACTGGCTGGACTAATCAAGCTTGTGTTTATGTGCTTTTAGCTTGATGGTCAAAACCGAGCAGGAATGTCGAAAAACTATGGAGAGTTAACGCTGAATCCACAGCTTCCTCAAAAGAACCGGTATGAGAGAAACCTAAAAGAGGATTCTGACCATAGACGACCAGAGGCCTTCGATTTTGGTAGTGGCCACAGACAAGGCCAGAAGCGGAATGAGCTCATGTCCGAGGAACCGTACAGCGAATACCCCGGAGAACCCAGCCATTCAAACAGACGCCATTATGATGGTATAGTGTGTTTGCATGATTCCTTAGCTGTCATGCAGATCTGTAGACGTACAATGTGTTTAACACACCGTGTGTTTTCTTTTAAGCTCAGTTAATGTAATAGTGGTAGCAGAAGTCTGCTTCGTGTTCCAGCCAAAAACGCTTTCAGATCTTCTTCACCAGAGTTGACAAGCAAACACTTTAGTCTTCCAGCAGATATTTTCTCTTTCGCAATTTTTTTTCCAGCTGGCAGCTTGTAAACATTGATCTTTACTCTGCAGAAAGATCCCCTCTGTTGTATTTCTTTGGTTAAGCATCCAGCATTCTGTACTCCCCCAGTTCATGACCCCATCAAAGAACTTCCCCCACTGTCATTTTCTTCTTTATGCTTTACCGACTCTATTCTCCACATAATTCTCTTCACTGAGGATGAGGTCTGTTTTTTATTGTTTTATTTTTGTGTCAAATTATTTTCAACTCTTCATTTAAGCTGTCGCCTCAGTTGTAAGGTATGTAATGTAAATTAATGCACATAGTGCATAGTTCTGCTCCATTAAGTTTGATGTAACCGTTCCAGTCGAGGATTTTGTGTTGTCCCACTTATTGACTTGAAACGTCCTCAAATACCCCATCCCTGCATGTCTTAGATGTTTCCCAACTCCAACACACATTATTCAGATTAACAAACGTTCTCATCAAGTTCTTTGTAGCCTTTTTAACGACCATATATTTAATTGGATTGTGTTTAAAGCAGGGTTGCCTCTAAAACATGCAGGGCCGTCGCATTTGGGGATCCACATTGTAAACACGTGCCCTAATATAGAGTGTAGATATGAAGACATTGATCTGTGACTTACCCTGCTTTCACTAATAGAAAAGGACCTATAGTGTCGGTCTCTATGCAGGGATGTCTGTACTCAGATAAATGGATTTAGTTTTATATACAGGATGAAACGATAGTTGCTTGTAAACTTTTAAATCAGACAAGTTATTTTAAATGTGCTCCAACATAGCTGGCACAGATTAAATGGATCCAACAAGCTATGAGGTTCTGCACAATGACTCATTAAGTGGAGTCAGGCATTTTGAAGCCTGCAGGACGCTCGCCCAAGAGCTCTGGATTTGGTGATTCAAGAAGCTGTGCTGAGGAAGCAGAGAAACCAGAAGCATCAAGACTTTGCAAACACCACATTTACTCGTTTAGATAGCACACAATGGAGAAGTGGAAGGACTCCCTTCTCTTTTTATCAGCACAC
Source organism: Pseudomugil tenellus (assembly GCA_037177515.1). Lineage (NCBI taxonomy): Eukaryota > Metazoa > Chordata > Actinopteri > Atheriniformes > Pseudomugilidae > Pseudomugil > Pseudomugil tenellus. Next base: position 12,531,109 of record JBAMHX010000019.1, read on the forward strand.
TGAAACCTTTTTTCTTTTCAAACCCAAAAACATCTGACCTAAATGGGGCTTTCAGTAAAAACTGTCAATACTTTTAATACTTTACTTTCAATAGTTTCAAGAAAAAACAATCTTTTATCAGAGGTGTTGATGATCAGGAGACCTGCACTCCTGAAGAAGTCGTCTTTAGCTTTTCTTTAAATACTTCTATGTCTATTTTTTTATGCTTTACTGAAAAGTACAACTGGCCTGACAGATATCTTGTTTTTTGCGGGTTAAACTAAGCACTGTGCCCTGACTTTTTTAAAATACTCATATTTTTTTAAATATGAAATGTTATTGAGTTTTGTCAAAGGAATATTTCGGCTACTTAGTGACTAATAATCTTGCCTTCTTTAGATGAGCTGCCACGCTATCCAGAACGGTTTGAAGAACCCCTGCGCCCTGGTGATTACCAGCCTCCTGGCGACTTTTATGAACCTCGCTCTTCTGCACCTCCCCTTCACATGGAGCAAATGGGCAGCATGCAGAAAGACCCTCGCTACTCCAGAAATCTAGACAAAATCACCTCTGCCCTGCTGGAACTTGTTGCAAGAAAATGATTATTTTTAGAATGCTTACTTGTTTAAAAAAAATGTTTAACAGACTGTTTGTTGTTATATTTCTAAGTTTTTTTTATTTTATTTGCAACCTTTAAATGACTTAATTTTGAATATCCCAGTCTGTTTGTAGAGCGACAATAAAACACTTGGGTACTGTGGTTTTGTGGTTTAAATGGCTACATAGGCTTAATTTATTTGAAAAAATAATTCTGCCATGATGATCTGTCCAATGCATTCAGCTCTGCCTTTGACTATTTTAATGTATTTACCGATGGTGCAGTGGAGACATTTATAAATGTTTAAATATTTTATTTGACCCCCAGCTATGACTAAGACTTAAAGACTGAATGCAAGAGTTGACATCCTAAATAACGGAGTTAAACAGATGTTCCTGGACTCTCGTGCGACGTGACAGCTGCGTCATTACGTTGATGCGTACAGCTCTTTCCGGTTTGACGTTCGAGCTGAGCAGCCATCTTGTTTCCTTTTGCTAGCTAAATAAAATAAATAATACGCTGAGCCGGACTTCACTTCGAATCCGTTAAGGAAAGTGAGTAAAAAACGAGATGTATTTAATGTGTATAGTATTTACATTAAACTTGTCCGTAACGGTTTGAAATGGGGGCAATCACTTCGCTTCTTTTCATTTGCTGTTCTTGACCAATAGACGATTGTTTTGGAAGATGAACATAGGCGCCATTTCCCTCCTCGCTCTCTGAGGCGCTTATTGGTGGCCCGCTGAAAGGATCACGGACGGTCAGGAAACTGGCGTTTTTATGTCCACCATTTTGGCTCACGTTGCAGTGCCTGTCCAATTGAATGGCTATTTCTATCGGATCCCGAATGGTGACAGTTGCAGAACGAACTTAGCCTTAAAAACCTTGATTGGTGGAATCTAGTCCGGGGTTTGATTGGTCTGAAGGACAGATCCAAACGTTGTCTTTATTGGTTAGGCTGTTTCTTCCCAGCTTTGCAAACTTTCATGTGGCAGCACTCAAGCAATTAGCGATTGATTTCGCACGTTCTGGGAATAGTCACCTGTACTGTCCTGCAGTCACCAGTGTACATCTCCAACAAGCTAACATTAACTTCACTATTGATAGCATTAGCTCACGGTGACTAGAGACTATCGAGTCTTATATTAAATAGCAATGCTTTATGTGTATGCCAGACTACTTTTCCGGTTTTAGCAGAAATATTCTAGTAAAACACAACGGTTTGTTGTAGTATTGTTAATTATGGGTCCAAGTGTAATTCATAAATACACTCTGACTAAAGGCTGCTAGCATAAGATGGCTCGTTGGCTTAACTTTTCCCTTACCACATCAGTCGCTCTTAATGCGGCATCCCTTTAACAGTGAAATGCTGTTAAAATAATTGTTACCTGTTAAAATTAGCTGTGACACGTTTTACTTGAATAAAATTACATTTTTGGCTAGAATTTATTCCTTAAATGTTATTTAAATACTTTATAACGATCAACCCAAACACTGTCAAGGTCTAAAAACAAAAATGCTACAATTTAGTTGCTAGCTTTTTGCTTTATATTTTGTTAATATTAAATACACTTTGGTGTGTGTCTTATGTGTTACCTGAAATGTAATTTTTAATGGATAAATTAGTGTGATATTTTGCTTAAGCAGTTTTATGCATCACCTGTTAATATAAAGTCTTATGTATTTAATTTTTAGTTTTTATTATTTACACAAAACCAGGCCTAATAATATACATTTTTGTACTCAAGTATTCATCTTAATGTAAATAATAGAAAGTTCACTACTTTAGTAAAGCCTACTGAGAGCAACCTTTGTGCAAGAAAGTCAGGTAAGCATTTAGTTTTGCAGATGGTCATGTGTTTGCATGTTGGTGAGTAAATGCATGGCTTTGCTCGGATACCCTGAGGTTTCTGTGTGTTTATGAAACCCAACGTCTAGTTGGCACATGTTTATCTCTAAACAGTGTCAATGAGAGCAAACATGCTCCTGCTACGGGTGGCGCAGGTCATGGGAAGGTCTCATTTGTGTGGTGACCTTGCCAGGTGTCATTACTGAGGCATTTTGGGTAGCCAGCATGGACATAGACCAAAAAAAAGACCGCTGGTATGGCAGCCATGATGGCCAGATTAATCTTTGTGCAGTCCCACTTTAATCATTAACTGGATTCCTGTAGTACCTGTTCTAGTCCCAATGCTCCTCACAAAAATAGAAAAGAGAACATTTAGCTTTGTTTCTCTTGAGTCTCTATCTTGTTCCCTCACCCTCCCTCCACTTGTTCTACCCCCTCCCTTCCTGTAACAACTCTCCTCTCTGTCCTTCTCCATCCTTCCGGTTACCCTCCCCCCTGAGTTTTTCATTGATGGGGCAGGTTTTCTCTCTTTCACTCTGTCCTAAGCCTGTTCTCTTCGTCACTACTGTAGGGATTTGCAGTCATATGCAGCATTAACATCAGGCAATGCTGCCTTCAGTTGCTTCCTAACACTTTTTCTAATATGTTTACGTATTAGATATGGAAAGACTGATTTAATTGGTGGTGCATAAAACATGAGTTTCACACATGAGCCGTGGTGTCCTGCTTTGGTGTTCTTAAGTAAAAGTTTCTGCATATAATGTATGCACATTAAACTAGTGGCGAGTTAACAAGAAGGGCATTGTATGGCATTGCTGACGTGTTTTTTTCTTCTTCAAATGACATTTTAATTGTGGAAGTTGCTGTGAGCATAGTTTTTTGGGGGTCAAGACAACAATGTCTTTGTTTACATGCTCTCACCCATATCTCTTAAGTCTTGTTTAACCACAAATAGAAATGAAACACTCCCCCCTCTTTCTTCCCAAACTGCTGTTCAGTCAGCTGATTCATTTTACTTACATATTTTTTTTTATAAAGCCCCTAAATGATCTTCAGGACAACGGCTGTCATTTTTTAAAATCCTAAATTTGAGCCCACTAATTGGCTTTAATTTTTAATCCATATCACGTCAAAAGTGTTCAGATGAGTCATGCATTTCTTTTATAGCGTTATTCAGCTAATTTATATTCCAAACAACTAACAAGTGTCCATGCATGCAGACAATTTTGGTCCCCCTCTAAACACACACACACAATAAATGTCATTACTACAAGTATGCTGGTTAGAGGCTATATACTTGCAGTATGTACCTGTGAGTGTGAGCAAGGATAAATGAGAAAGCAAGGACAAAATGTGCATTTGTGTGGATGTGCATGTGAGACTGTGTACACGCATGAGACGGGGAGGCTGCCTAGTATGCTTTTGTACTTTAAATCATGTGGATGCAACATGCGGCATCCATTCTGGCACTTCTCTTCACCAGTGAAGACGAGCCTGGCTGCCTGCATCACTGTGCTGTCTGCCTATAGCAGCAGAGTGGAGGCGGGGCAGAGGGAGACATTTAGTTTGACATTGTAAATAAGCAGGGACCAGTTGTCAGAGAGCAGCCCGTGGAACCTTCCTCATTCGACCAGCAGCAGGAAAAGGAGAGATCGCTTGAGAACAAACGATGCAGAGGCAAGCCAACATTAGCACGTCCTCGCACACTCTGTGAGCAGCTTTCCACAACTTTATTTGCTCTTTTTAGCCTATTCTTGGCTTTACTCTCTCTTCCTCTTTTCTTTTCCCTGACCCCTATCCTGCAGCTCAAGGTAACTTAGAGCAGGAAGTTGGCTGTTGGTAAAAGGGGGTTGGGCGGAGGAAAGAGGAAAGAGGAGGAGCAGGGGATGTGTCAGAGCTGATTGGTGTGCATTGCATCCAATGGCACCAGAGCGTCCCGTCCTCGCATTCGTTGCATGTGTCAGAGCGAGGTGGGAGCCGGGTGTGAGGCGGGGTTTGAGTATCATGTAGCATGCTAGATTGATTACTCTTGAATGTTAAAGGGGAAGGAGGCTACAGCAGATTTTTGTCTGTGAGTCGGGAGTGCCGCCGTACTGTTTTGCAGCTGCCGTGCCGCTTTTCTAGTCCTTTTTCATCCTCTTCTTCTGCACCAGGCCATGGGTCAGCTCAAAGACAAACACATGGGTCACTGGCTGAGGAAAGGGTGAAGGGTTAGAGAGTAAAACGACAGATAAAGAGTGGCGAGCAAGTTGAGGAGGGACTTTGCAAGAAGAGAAACAGGAGAGAAGTCTAGGACATTTGGGGACTATTGAAGGAGACAGGGCAATGTGTAAAGGGAGAGTGAGAAAAAGAAAGGGGGAGGGGTAGAAGAGAAGGGGGTGCTTGCTCTTCACTATGTGTCTGGGTTTAGAGTTTTTTTTAAAGCCGTCCAGTGGAGCCAGAGTGTCTTTTGTGTGTTGATACGATCAGGGGACTAGAGGAAGTAAAGGAGCATGAGTTTTTTTCCCCTGTCAACCTCTGTGCTGCTGCTCTCAAGGAGACTTGAGTAGGGCTATCTGTTTCCATCTATTCTGCTCCAACTGGGCAGACTGTTTACCATGAAGGGCATGGGGGTAAGTCTGACGGCTGAAAACACACACATCTGTCATCGGAGTTGCTCTGAGTTCTGGAATAAATTGTTAATCTTTCGTTACTTTTCATCGTCTCTCCATCACTCTCTGGAATGGAGAGAAAGTGTCTGTCCTTTACAGCTCTCATCAACCCCCCCTCCCCTTCTCTTTCCTGTCCTGTCCTGTAGTTTTCTCCTTGATAGACTGGTGTTGCATCTCTCATCCACGTCCTTCATCGTTGATAGTTTTAGACATTCATATTTGGGTGAAAAATGTGTCTGTTGTATTTGTTTTTCCATATCTTTGAACTTATTAATGTAAAGTATAATCGGTCGCTACTTGTTTTGACTTTGTCATGTACACAAACTGCCCTCATGAAAGCGCATAGCATCCAGTACTCAGATGCACTTCCCAGTCTTTGGTGGGGTTGATATCCTGGGGGTCTATAGCTCCAGTGCATCACTCCTGACACCCTGCTTTTTTGCCTGACCTTCTTGTTAACATGTTCGCGTCAGACAGTGACGCAGAGCTGAACAGCAAGGAAGGCATCTGCGATGAAAAAAGATCTGATGTATATGGAGAACTGAGAAGATTTCTCACAGTCTTATCACATTGTTGGTGTCAGGGGTCCCCAGGGGTGGAGGTGCAGCTGGTTGCAGTGACCTCAGGCCCCCCCCAGGCCCCCTCCTCGACAGTGCCAGACGCCCAGATGGGACAGACTGTCAGCTTGTCAGCTTCGGGGGCAGAAGAGGGTAATAGTTTGATCTGATCTCTTCTGATGGAGTCTTCGGAGGATGCCTCTTCTCTCACTTGCCTCCGACTCTCTCGTCTTTTTGCTCTCTAATTGAAAGTTTCTATTGGTGCGTTTTGACAAAACAAAGTCCCGTCGGGAAAAGAGAAAGGGAGAGATTGAGAGAGACTAAAAATAACTCAAGTTGAAGCCCTTGCTGCCAAATCCCAGGGTTGCCTGCTGTCTGCATGAGATTTGAATATTATTTGTGCCCTGGACTGAACTACAGGCAAGAAAACGAAAACAAAACAGGACAACCAGCTGGCCTTTCAGCTCATCACTAAGGTGACCACCACCGCTGTACGCGTACTCTTTTGTTCTTGCGTTCAGCGTGCTTTTACATGTGTACACTGTCACTAAAGATGGTGTGTGGGCTTGTAGGGGGAGTCAGCTGTGTTCCAGCTTCGTAATATGCAGGTGCCTTTAGCCCTGCCTACTTTGACGCCAGAGACTGGGCCTAGCATTGGATGAAGGTCACAGGAATGTGAGATTGATTCCTGCAGTATCTTTGTCAGCAATGAGAGATTAGGTATAGGGAGGAAGATGAGAGGAAGTGGAGAATGCAGAATACATGTAATATGTATAGTCTGCAATGTTTTGTTAAGCTACTTAGAAAGTACAAAGCCTGAACCACTGGGGTCACTTAAGTGCTGCAGTGAAAGTTGGAAAACCTGTCCTTTTCTATCCTCTCCCTCTCCCTCCCCTTCATCTCTTTTTCTCCCTCCTCCCTCCCTGGTTTCTCTCTCTCCTCTGTTGAATGACCTTGGGAGATCAGTGACTAGCACTTCCTGGAGTTCGCTTGAAGCGGAACCAAGGGCAAAGTTTGCAGGGCCGCTTGGTCTGTTTCTACAGCCAGGCCAAAGGGATGATGTTGTGGTGCAATGTACACGCAACATGTCCATTCTTAAAACCCAGACGGATCTAAATAAATAGATATTTTAGATAATCCCACATTTACATCACTGTATGTGAAAATAATATATATGTCTTAGCAGTTAATCTATAATTCCTGGCTGGGAATTTCAACCCTATCACCCCCCCCCCCCCCATGCTTTTTCCATTTTCTTACCAGAGTAGATGATTTACCTGCATATTGTACCCATGCCAGTCTGTTTGTTATTTGTGATTGGAGGTCATCACTGTGCTTCCGTAGTCTTGTGCGTAAATCTCTTAAAAACCTAACTTGACATTTAGTACATTTAGTACTTAGACTATGTTTATCCCATATTATAAAACTGTCTAATTAGAAAGTGGAAATTAAACATTGGGAAGTTTCTCAGATGAGTATTGCTGTAAAACTGTTGCATTTGTCTTTGTGCTTAGGAGGTTAGTTAAAGGCTAACAGACTTCCACCTTTGGTGAACTGACCTTCACAACTGCCTAGTTTGCATCAGTAACAGTGTGATTCATCAGCTAATTGTGATACGACCTCTTGCTGAAGACATGGTATCAGAAAGATGATCTTTGAGATGCTTGCATCACATTATAAAGAATCAAACAAACAAAACACTTTTTTTTAGTTAGTATAATCATTTACAGTGAACTCGTAGTGCTCATGTGGGTACTGTGTATTTGCTCTTTGATTGTTTGTCTGCAACTCATAGTCATCAGGAAGAAAACTGCTGTACGGTAACTTTATAGTCATGATATGAGAGAAATAAATATTATTTGTGGGTAATAATTTTCTCACCTCCTATTGATGTCAGGCTTGGTGAGAATTAAACACAAAAGTAAAAAAAATGAAATTGTGCTTTTGGTTTAGTACATTTGCGAGTACATTAATGCTTCATAATATCTGTTTTTGTGGGTCAGACCCAGTTGGGAAGACACTGTCACCATGGTGTGATGGGCCTTTTCACCGCACTGAGCAAGATTGAATTTTTCATCATGCATTAGGCCAAAAAGGCAGAAATACACAGCAAAACATTGAGTAGCCAAGGGAGATAAAGTTGACTGTATCGGTCGTTTCATTCTCTTTTCACTAATCTTCAAGAGCATACTGCTAAATCATACCATCTTGTCTTTTCCAGCCGTCTGCGTTGCTTCCTCTGCTAAACCAAGGTCCTGTCGGGTTTATTGAACAAGAAAAGAAGGTTCATGTAAAATCGTGTGATGTCAGAGTTTAAATGAGTTGCAAGTGATGCCATGAGCCGCTAGTTGATATGACATGCCAGTAAACGAGGGGGGGAGGGAGATTAGGATGAGGTGGAAAGAGGAGAGATGCAGGCCCGGGCCGGCAGAACATTAGCGCTGATTCAGCTGCTGCAAGCAGAGCAGCATCGACTTTCTCTGAAAGGTTGGAAGAGGGGCGATCAGGTGAAAGTAAGAGGAAGGGAGACGTGCACAACCACGAGATGGGAAGTAGGGAAGAACAGAGAAGAGGATTCTTGCCCCAGCGAAGATGGGGGTGGGGGAAGTGGCAGCATTTTGTGCTGGATGAAGTGGTTAAAGGACAAATATTTGTCTTTAAAAGACACCAACAATGAACAGGGTTTGTAGGAAACCCAACACCACCATTTTACTGTCCCTCTGACCAGATGAAGGACAACAATACTGCAGGGAAGAGGAGAGAAGCACAGCACTTTGTATCCTAATATAGCATACGGTTGCAGCTTACAGCAGCACAGAGAAAATGAGCTTGTGAGGTTCATTGTACAGAACAGAAAAGTTTAATAATGCCTTTTCAAGAACCTCGAGCTGTCATCTAATGAAATACAATAAAAATAAATTGTGCATACTATCTGTAGAGATTTACAACACAGATAGATTTACGGTAAGTTATATTACTGGTTTAGTTATATAACTGAAGTCAAATAAGCTTTAAAAAGTCTGTTCAAGAGTGTAACAGGGGTGAGAAACCTAACAAGCTCATAGCCTTCTTTTCTGCAGAGAAAGTAAGACAATAGCTTCTGAGGAGTTTAAAATAAATCTGTCTGAATTTTGCGATAGTCCTGCACAGCATGTCGGGATTGCAAGACTAGATCCCGGCCGTAGAACATGTTGGAAATAATCAGCAGAACACAATGTGCTGTGTGCTTGTTGCATGAGACATTGACAGGTTCCCACGAAAAACTTTTCATTGATGCAAAGCATTTGGAAATATTTTAATAATGGTAAAGTGTAGATGAAAGAACATCCCAGGTGAGTAATGCTTGACCAAAAAGGTTATCAGAGATGAAGTAAAGTTTGTCACCTTACTCTGAGACACATTTTCCAGTGTCCTGATTTTACTTCTTCATTATAGTGTAGATAAAAAAAAACACTAGCTAGCTGTAGGACCAGTGCTCAAAGACATGTTGATACTTAGCTCCCTTCTTCTCTCAAATGTTTTTTTCCCGCTCTCACGCTTCAGCCTGCCTCTCGTCACACTTGCTTTCTCATCTCTTCTCACATATTGACTTGACTTCTCCTCTGCCTGCCTGTCTCCTGCTACCACTGTGGTAAGTGTGTGGCTGTGTATTTACATTCAAGGTCATGAGGTTACAGAAAATGGTGTGTGGGTGTAAGTGAGATTTAATTACAGCTATAACCTCAGAGTGTTTTTAAAGTATATTCAGAAGTTTAAGCCATGCAAGGTGCAGGAGAAGGAGCTTTTCTGTGCCGAAACCTTATCAGGCACAGCAGCCTGATGGTCGACTGTAATGCAAAACAAATTGCCCCTTTTATTGTTTCTTATCATGCTACCAGCGGGAGATAGCCACAAACGCTTACAGACAATACACAAACATATACACAATATGGTTGTGTTCACAATTATCACAAGATTGTTTGATGCTGCTGACAAAAAGGTGGAAGAGCCAAATTACTCATCTTTTACTGCAACATACTGAGAACTTTAGGATGTAGCTTCATTCATTGCTTTGAAGAGAAAAAAACTACACTTTCCATCAGTCATTCTGTCCTGTTGAATGCTGGGATTGTTCTGGAGACTGCAGGTTTTCAATCAACCTTGAAATGCAACTGGACACTGGAGCGTCAGGCAGGGAAGGGGAGACACTGTCAAGGTCAATCACTACCCTGGCATGCCATAGTTACAAGCGGCCTGATTGATTTATATAAATACCCCCCCCCATCCACTGTTCTGTCTTATTGATTTAGCCTACTGTCTGTCGAAGGCTGAATGACAGAGCAGGACAGGAATCCTTCTGTATTATTCAGTAACTTCTACCACTGCCAGGGAAGCCAACTTTCCTGTCCAAAATCAATCAGGTGAAAGGTTTGCATGGGGAATCAGGGATTTATCAGTGTAAAATATTTACAGCTGCACTTAAGTGGCATGAAGAAAGGAGCAGGTCAAAGCCGCTCCTTACCATGGACCTCGCAGTGGAGACACTGAGAAGTGTCTTTTGTGTAGTAATGGTCTGTCAGCTGATCACGAATGAAGCCATTCAAGCTTGTTGGCCCAAAGTGAGACAAGAAAGAGAAGGTAAAGTGGGGGGCCCCCCCTTCTCGTAACACTTTTTCTTTGTAGTGTCAAGTCTCGGTTTCTCTCTTGTGTGTCTCCCTTTTTCTGTCTTCTTTGACCCACATAGCTGTTTTGCGCAGCAGCCTGTCTGTGGCCATGTCTGTCTCTTACCTCCCCCAGTTAAAGCCTTTGGCTCTTTGTCTTAGTGCTGGATTACTACTGAAATGGACAATGCTCTACCCCTCCCTTTAGCAACATACAAACGCATCTCGTCTCTCTTGAGTAGCTCCACACACTCATCTCTTGTCTCCCTCCCCACCACCGCACTTCTGCCTCTCCTGCCAAATCTTTTCACAAAAGTAGGGAGAAAAGAGAGAGTGTGTGCTATCTAGACACTCCAAGCTCTACATGCTCAGACAGGCAGGCCAATATTCCCCCACCAGATTCCTGGCATGCCATAGTAACCTGCTGGATCCTCTTTCCAACCGTCGGACCCCTTGTTGAGGTGCAGGCTTTGTATCTACAAACAAGTGCTTGCAGCACTTAAATGTCTCTTTGCTACTTTAGACTTTATGAGTAAGTTTGTGTTCTGAAGTTGTCGGTTTAGCATGAAGTTGTTTCTCTCTTTGCCACAAACACTTAGCTTCGTGTAAGCGTCATGTTGTCACAGTAACCAGCTGCATTTAATTGCACATGAAATGCTTTATTTGTAGAGGAGCTGCAGTGGAGCGCTGAAGGTGAGAGAGCCATTCATAACCAGGCAGCATGCAGCTGGTCTTGTGGTGGGTTCTTGGGTTTGTCGTCATCCCACAAGGACAAGAATAGAAGCTCGTTGAGGCTCTCTGTAGATTTCAGTGTATTATAATTATAGGCTGTGGTGGGATACGCGGTTCTGACACACAGGAAGAGTGCGTTGCAGGACAGGCCTGGTTTGGACTGACGTTGTGTCCCTGGCATCTTTCTAAATTTCCACATCCCTGTTGTTTTGTTTTTTTTTTTTTTTGTTGTATTTTCTAAAAATGCATTGTTTGATTACACCCGTCTCATTCTCGCCTCCACATTGCAGGATAGAAGATGTCTGCAGATGCATTTGGAGGTGGAAGCAGCGATGCCCAGCAAGCCTTGCAGTCCTTCTGGCCTCGTGTCATGGAGGAGATCAGGAACCTGACTATGGTACATTGCACTTGCTGATACAGACAAGACGTATACAAGATTAAAGCATATCATATTACTCAGTATTACATATTGTCTTTAAGAATAACCAACATCTGTTATTTTCAGAAGGATTTTCGTGTGCAGGAGTTGCCTCTGGCTCGAATCAAGAAAATTATGAAGTTGGATGAGGATGTCAAGGTAACAAGAAAACCCAAAGAATAAACTGCTAAAAGGAAAATATTGTCATGTCAGTATTATTAAAAGTACATATGTGTTATTATAATTCCTTAAATACTTGTTAATTTCTTAAATATATTTTTAGAAGCCAGTTTTAAAATTCCAATGAGGTTGGGGGTGCTGTGTAGAACGTAAAAGAAACCCCAGAAAACAATTATATAAATCCTTATTAACCGTAATACACCACGAAGACAAGCTTGATGCCTGCAACACTGCTGAAACGGGGGCAAAAAAGACTGGCGATTTGAAGAAAGTGAAAAAAAAACCCTAAGCATCTGTTTGAAACATTTCACAGGTGGACAGTTTAATTTGAAACAGTTGAGTGTCATGATTGGGTAAAAAAGGAGCATCCCTGAAAGGCTCATTCGCAAACATGGGGTGGATTTCCCCACTTTGTGAACAACTACGTTAGTGACAAGTCATTAACAGTTTTAAGATCAACATTTCTCAACTTATAATTGCAAATAATTTAGGAATTAAATCATCTATAGTCCATAGTATCATATTTTATAATATCAAATATTCAGAGAATCTGGAGAAATCTTTGCATGTAAGGAACAAGGCTGAAAACCAACATTGAAGTGACCTTCGATCCTTCGGGCAGCACTCCATTAAAAACCAACATCATGGTGTAAAGGACATAACCATGTGGGTGCTGGAACACTTTAGGAAACCATTATCAGTTGACAGTTCGCCACTACAGCTACAAGTGTAGCTTAAAATGCTACCATGCAAAGAAAAAAAGCTTTAAATCACAAATATGGCTTCTCTGGGCCTTAATTCATCTGAGATGGACGGATGGAAAGGGGAAATGTGTGCTGTGATCCGACGAGCCCACATTTCAAATTGTAATTGGAAATCATTGACGTTGTGTCCTCAGGGCCAAAGAGGAAGCAGGCTATCTGAATATTATGCGTGCAACATTCAAAAGCCGGCATTTCTGATGGTTTTAGGGTTGTGTTAGTAGCCATGGTAACTTGCATATCTGTGAAAGCACCATTAATATTGAAATGTACATGTTTTGGAGCAGATAGTGCTGCATCCTAGCAACATCGGCGTGGCTACATAGTAAACAGTTCGTGGTACTCTGGTTGAAAATGTGTGGCACATTGCAAAGCATAAAATATGACAGTAGACGCTGGACTATTGACCAACTGCAAAACAGACTGTACAAATGGAGTTCTGCCCGCTATGATTGACCATATTTCTTACGGTGCAAACATAAAAGAGATCAGGAACTTTCCTCTGTCATTATATCAACTACGAAAATGTTCCAACAGTCATTTTAATATCATTACAAAGCTTTGGCATCTTTGTCAGGTTGTTTGTTTCTCTGCTGTACACAAGCTCTCTTTCAGAGGAAGAAAGCCATCTCGTAACATTTGTCATCTGTGCACAGTCATGGCACACGGAGGTGTGATTATTTTCCTCCATTTGGATCAGTTAAACATAATTGACTATTCAGACTCCAACACAAAGCCTGGGAAAGTGCTTGTGAGAGCGCTTGGAACATATCGTGTCTGCAGTGCTATGCTATCCTCTTAGTTAAGCAGCAGATTAAAGCTGTAAAGGGATCAGGAGATCACTAACATATCTGAGGGAAAGACCCTTCTGTCCGTCCTGACACAGCAGCTTCTAGCACCAGTGCAGGACGTTCCAGTAGTGATTTACTGCGACAGATAATGTACATTTAGGCTTTACTTTTAATGTCCATTAGAGCTCGGTTTCACCGAGTAAAGCAAAGCAAAAATGACACAGTCTGATATGCATAGAAATACATTTTTATTTCAGGGGTTTATGTCAGTGATTGGTTGCTGGAGCTTTAAAGCGTAATGACACATTTAGTGTGTGTTATGGATCTCTATATAGCTTAGGAACATGATGGTCAGACCTTTCATTCCAGATATTAGGAGTTGGGTAATTAAGCTAAGCTTAGCTTTGCAGACAAAAATATAACGATTTATGGGCTCTTTCAAACGAGTTTGAGATGATTTCCTCTTTTCAGATGATCAGCGCAGAAGCTCCAGTCCTGTTTGCCAAAGCTGCTCAGATCTTCATCACAGAGCTAACCCTCCGAGCCTGGATCCACACCGAGGACAACAAGAGACGAACACTACAGGTTAAAAACCAGTTCCTAAACACATCACAGATTAAAGAAAGGATTCACATTGAATCTCGTTTTTTGTGTCATTGTTGTTACTATTCACTCAGTGGTAACATTTGCATATAAGGAGATACACCATACCTGTAGCCGCCAAAAGACTCTCTCTGATAAGATTTAGTATTTCCATTGACTTTAAAATCAATGTTAAATTAAGTTTTTTTGCTAGCTCAGCTATGCCAAAGTTGAATAGGATGGTCTCTAGACAGATATAAGACAAAAAAAGAAACTGATAGTTGGGAAAAATCAGGAGCTTGTGTCGTATGAAAGTCAAGTCCTGGAGAAGAAAATATGAAAGCCTTTGTTAATCAGCAAAACAGAATGATCTATGTTTATTTACAGTTTGTTACCACTTTAAGTAGAAAAGTGAAAACAGTATTAAAGGTTTTGGAATTAAACTTTTATTATTTTTAACTCTAGATCTGTGATTTAAAAAATGGCAGGCGTTGAGTGGAAACCTCACTGTCTTTTCTTTTTCACATAACTTCATTGTTACACCAAAGATGAAGCATCAGCTAGTTGTAACACTCCACCTGATGAATGTGCGATATTTCTTTTGGCCAAGTGAGGGAAAAAAAAACGGCATCCCATTGTGAACAGAGCACGCCAATTGGTTCACCATAGCAACCCTCATCAATAGAGCAAGTGTAGATGTGACCTGATGTTACCAGATATTAATCAAGCTACTATAAATAGCCTGTAGTACAGGGAGGGCCACAATGGGGGGGTTCCTGACAGCCAATATCCTGTGGAAAATTCCACAGAGACAGCAAACTACTGTGGATATAGGAAGGAGTATAGAAGCAAAGCATGCACCCATGCCAGTCGGAAAATGCCATTCCTGTTGTTTCACACTTTATGTCAGGCTGGGATTTCAGATGATGGGAAAATGTGTTTATTATCTGTTTTTACCTTTTATTATTTACCTTTTATTTATATTTACCGTTTGTTAAAGTAGAAAGTTGTTTTGTTTTCATGCAGCCATGTGACTGAGGCTATTGATGTTTTATTTAATTCATTTGTTTTTTTATACTTTATATATTTGATTTTTCTCTTTTCATCTTGCTGAATTTTTATCATTAAGAAAACAGTTTGAAGAAAACGGCTCATACTGATCTCCCTGAGAACACTGACATATTGAAATAGTTTGTTTCATCCACCACTCTTCCAAAAAGAGAGAAAACATGGTCATTTTACTACTTAAAACAAACACTATCTTTGCAGATATAATGAGAAGGTATTTATCATTTTCATTTGATAAATCAACAGTTTGTTTTTTTTTTTTACTTTATTTAGTTAAGAGAAAAGAAATGTACACAAACAGTACAGTCAAATGTTCGTTACAATACAGAGATGTTCTGCTGGAAGGTCCATCGTCCACACAGTGTCCGTATATTATCTGTAATATGCCGTTTTTTCTGATAATCTAATGAAGAGAGTGTGGGGTTGTATTAGCTGCATAAATGTCCACTCGCAGACAAAAGTATATACATACATCAACAGTACATTTTTCATATGGTCATAACGTTAAGGTACGAGATAAATCAACAGTTTAAAGTCATCTTTTGAGCTCAGAGATAATCGCAAACAGCTGTTCCACAACTACTGGAAACTACTTGATTCTCACTGTAGCCTCTTGTGTGGCTATTTTGGGAGTGTTGACCTCAAACCTTGAGGCATGTTTATATATAGGTGGCTACATTAATATAATTAGCATAATTAAGGTCTGACCTTTTGTGTCTTGTTTCACAGCGGAATGACATTGCCATGGCAATAACAAAGTTTGACCAGTTCGACTTCCTGATTGACATTGTGCCCAGGGATGACTTGAAGCCCCCGAAACGGCAGGTAGGGAACCAAAAGCAGTCGGCAGTCTTCTTTTAGGCCTAAGACTTTCTTTGTTAGTAAAACTTAACTTGAGCTTTTCAGAAGATACTTCTGAGCTTTTCAGGTTGCTGCAACTCAGGCGACCGTCTCAGCTACTCTGCTACCTTTGTTAGCAATCTGGAGGTGCTGTAAACATCCTTGACTGGAAGCTGGGGTTTTGACTGCGAGGGCTTTCAGTCGGATGTTTGCAGCATCTTATTGCTACTGACGGCCAACAGTAACCCTGACATTTTAACCAGTTAGTACCATCAAGTACCTAACTGTTACTAGCAATACTAAATGTCAAATCCATATGAAAGTAAGCATGCAATGTTGGAGGAGGCAGTTGATGTACCAGATGGAGAGGTGAGACATTTGTGTTTGTTGTCAACTAGACTGTCTCCAGGCATGTAAACATCCTACACTCTCAGCTGTGTTGTCATGGAGCTGGGAGAGGGGTGTTTACTCTTCTGGTGATGGAGAAGCATCATCAAGACGAAGTCCTGCTTCAAATCACTTGTAAAACAGAATGATCAGGTCAGGTCAGTGATGAAGGTTAGACCTGGATTAAAGCAACCGTGTCAGCAAGCCTCTAACCTGCTGACAGTGCTGAGTAAATCGAATACCATCTAACTCTGATGTTTCCTTTTTTTGTAGCAGATATTAAAACAGCATGTCTGTGAATTGATGAATGATTATAGTGTTAAGTGTGTAGTTTAGTTTAATTATTCTCACACACGGGTCACAAATGGTTCTGGGTGCAGCTTATTGGTTGGTATGACGGTTGTCCTGGATCTGACATCCAGATTATGTTACTCTACTCCTTGCACATCCTATCAGTTATTTATCAGACCTGCTCTCCTCTACCATTACACCTGCAAAAATAATTCATGGAGATGTAAAGGATTGATAGGCCTCCCAATATGTGTGTGTGTGTGTGTGTGTCACACCTGCAGGAGGAGATGCGTCAGTCAGTAGCTCCAGCTGAACCGGTCCAGTACTATTTCACCTTGGCTCAACAACCTGGAGCCGTACAGGTGCAAGGTGCACAGCAGGGTCAGCAGCCGGGCGCGCAGACGGCCACGACCATCCAACCCGGACAGATTATCATCACTCAGCCGCAGCAGGGACAGGTGCTCTTTCTTTTTTCATTTCATTCTCCTAAATTAACTAGTTTGAAAAGTTCTCTGGCACCACCACAAAGATTACATGTGGCATGCAAGTTAAGACGACACGTTCAGGCCTCCGCATTACGTAGACGTGTTCGGGAGTGTGATGCATAGTAGGAAGTCAAATGGGGTCCTTCTTGTTCCAGGAAGGACAGCTAATGGTTCCCTAAACATTCAGGATTGTGAAGTAAAGAGAAATGAAAATATTGTGATTTACAAACCAGCAAGGCAAAATATCCCCCAAAATACGACAGAAGCAAAACTCTGGCTGGGTTTGAATATATCTTTTGATTGTTTTTGTCCCACCAGCGAGCCAGTGTGCAAGCATTCACATAAAGGCTTCGCACTGAAGTCCCAGCAGGAACACTGGATCTCAACTCAAACAGAACATTGTCAGGTTTCTCCGTTGCGTGTTTGTTCATGCCGAACAGTAATTTGCACTTGATGTGACTGTGTGCTATTAGATAGAGCTGTACAAAGACACAACCATGGTTGACTTTCTGGAGTCCTGATTAGCAGGATGTGTTGCCATGGAGGTGACCATCCAGGAAATGAAATGTTCTCTCAAACGGTCTGGTTTCTTTCTATGTTTGTGATTCTCAGAAGTGTTTTTATAAACAATACAGAAACGAAAAGAAAAAAAAATCAATGTTTGTTTTTTATTTAGCGACCCGCCCAGATTGAACACACACACAGTTTCTTACAGGTTATTTGCAAGTGTGTGTTTTCCTCCGCAGGTTTTTAGTTCTTTCCCAAACATTCTTGCTTTTGCGGCATCATCCGGTTGTCTTTCTTTCTAATGATTCATTACTGCTACTTTTCCTGCTTCGCACTCGTCCTCTTTAGTTTGGTCTCTGCGTGTTGTGTAGCTGCGCTGCTGTGGGGCTTCATGCTGTTTCAGCAGGCTGCCTTTAGCTGAGCTGTCATACTTGTTTAGAACTGGTGTGATTCACTTTGCTGCTACTGCTGCAGTCCCTAGTCGCACTTTGACACCCTGTACAGATAAACCGCTGTAGACTTGACTCTATAGCAGTGAATTACAAGTCAATATCTCCTTCATGTCAGTGTTCTCCAAATTTCTTTTTACATCTTCATCATCTCTCCTCAGTGTATATTGTGATTACATCATCCCTTCTGCTGTGATGTTTATGAAAAGCTGGTTAAGTTGTACATGGATTAAGCGTGTAACCAGCTTGGTTTATGTTGTGTGGAAACAGCAAGTCCAGTGGAAATGGAGAGGCATATCGGAGCCATTATTTCTGTTTGACTTAGCTTGTTTCCTCACTATCTGTTGCTTTTATCTTTAGCTAGTATAATATCAGTCCTAAGTATTTGTGAAATCTTTTAGCTGCACTAATGTTAGCTGGGGGCTGGAATCAGATGATTTTCAACTAGAACGATTATCACCGGTGAGACTGAAAAAAATGTGTTTTTTCTTTTTTCCACTGATCATTGTGGAGATGGATCCAGAACGGCTTGAAACGTTTGCACACAGTGAGTCAGGAAGAACCGAAGGTCACAATTAAGAATATCTACAAGCTGCTAGGAAGCTGGGTTTACCACCAGACAGCGTTTCTTTAACTGGTGTCAGGAATGAACAAGTAAAGCCAGAATGAGGAAGATCATTTAACATTTCTCACACTGAGTGGACAGCCATTTTCTGCTTTCAAGCATAGAGAGTTCGGGGACTCGATGCATCAACGGATCCCAAAACTTGCAACCCTGAGCAGGAAATGCTCCTCTGAGGTTGTGTGTTTTTGCTTTATAGCATACCCACTGAAAAGCAAATAGAACAGCTTACAGCACACATTTGGGGAGTATTTTCCATTTAATTAGTAGGAATACTTCTGTCCAGCAAACTGGATGCTAGCTTTGACTTTTAAACCAGTTCAAGCTGATTTATTTTCTTTTTTAAATGTGTTCATGTTGCTAGTTTTACTCCATTCTCTGGTTTTACTTTTCTTCATGCCCTTAAATGATATTTGCTGCTTAATGCCATCTTTGTCAATCTAACGGCGAAGCTTTCTCTGCACAAGTGCCTCTCATGCTTACATCTGTGCTCTGAGGTGTTGCAGTCGCTGCTTTCTCACTGTGTTTCTTTCTCTCATTTTCTCATTCTGTTCTGTCGGCCATCAGATGTTGCAAGGTGCCACCATGCAGCAGTTACAGCAAGTGCAGGTGCAATCACAAGGCACACCCATCACGGTAAACACATAACTTTTATATATGTTCACTAACCACACACTCGGATGCCAAACTTCGGTGCTGCAGCCTCGTCCTGCTCAGGTGACCGAGGTCTGTAGGGATGACTGCATGAGATCAGATGACTTCTGTTAGATAATGTGACAGACAGAGAAGAGAGAGGACTTGAACCTTGTGTTGTCACCTCATGTCGCCATGTCTTTTATTCCTGCTTAATGATCTTTTAACAGGCTTTTAAAGTTTAAGGATGCCTAAGCTTTGCAGCGCGGGGTTAAAACTTTGCTCCAGAAACTCCATTGATTTCCTTAACTAATTAGTTTATATGTATTCTGTCTTTGTCTTTTCTTCTTTTCTTTCATTTTTGCCCTTTTTCCTTCGTAGAGCGCACCTGTGGCGATGCAGGTGGGTGAGGGCCAGCAAGTGCAGATTGTCCAGGCTGCTGCAGCCCAAGGTCAAGCTCAAACCACTCAAGCCCAAGGCCAGACCATGCAGGTCATGCAACAGATCATCACCAACACCGGAGAGATCCAGCAAATCCCGGTAAGAAGTTATAGCTGGAAAGGACAAGTAGCAGGCATTACGCAAGAGAAACGGAGGAAAGTAGCAGCAAGATGGAGTTAAAAGAGAAAAAATTCCCAAAGACATTTGTATAAACCATCCACAAGAGGGAAATGTTCTGAACGGTCCGGAGGAGGAAAATGGCTGTGTCCTCTGTGTTCGAATGACCTTTGCTCTAAACCAAACTCTGTCTCCCCCTTGTGTTGGATGATTGTAGGTGCAACTAAATACAGGGCAGCTACAATACATCCGTCTCGCTCAGCCTGTATCTGGAGCGCAAGTGGTCCAGGGACAGATTCAGACTCTTGCAAACACTCAGCAGGTAACTACTCCAACAGATGCAAGTGTTGTGTAAAGTCTGATGGATGGTTTATATGCACGTGTGATGAAGCCAAAACATATTCCGTGCATAAGTTTTATTTATGTATTTATTTTAGATCACGCAGACTGAGGTGCAGCAAGGGCAGCAGCAATTCAACCAGTTTACTGATGGACAGGTAATAGCTTCATTCCTGAGTCGACATGTTTTTAATTGTAAATAAAAATTATTTAAAATAAAAAGGCCAAAATGAGAAAATGCTGATTGGCACTACTCTGTCCAACAAGTCAGCATCAGACCAAACCTGCATGTCAGTGAACATCACACACCGCCTTCAACCTGCTTTTCTCTGTTTTTCAGCAATTGTATCAGATACAACAGGTGACAATGCCAGCAGGACAGGAGCTGACGCAACCTATGTTCATCCAGTCCACCAACCAGGCAGCTGACGCACAGGTCACGCAGGTCAGCACTGACTGAGTCCAACCAGGAACATTCTGCACGCTCAAAACACGCTCACCAGCCCACGTGACGTCAACAGATGCCATCAACGTTGACATTTTTAGGTTGTTTTTTTTTTTGTTACGTAGCGTACATTGAACACTTGGAAATGAGGGACCTGAAATCTCACAACACTTGTGTTTTGTAAAAAAAAAAAAGAAAAAAAAAGAGTAGAATGGAGCAGAAACCAAAGGGACGGTATTTGACTCCAACACAATCAAATACCACAATGCATCTTGCTTACACATTGGCTCACTTTAAAAGTAGAAAACACCCACTTCCACAGTCCCTTATGTAAAATAACTTTATTCTTCTCATCTCATGTCCAGTCGTAAAGTAAGGAAAGCGTCGCTGACACCTGACTTCTGCTCTTTGTTTGGAAATAAACTGAAAAAAAAAACGTCTTTGTCTCCAACATGTTTGGCTGGAAGTGGTCAGTAGATTCTTCCCAATCTTGTTTTCCTCCTACATATGAATCAATGTTTAAGTAATTAATGTGTAAAATGAAGCCATATACCTCAAAGATCACTTTTACAGCAAGTCAGTCTAAGAGATGTTGATAAGAGGTTATAAGGTTTGATGGTTTTTATGTATATTATCTGTTGTGTTGTTTTCCACAATGATGATGAAGCATGGGTTTATGTTTTTAGGACTGTATAGGAGAGTGTGTGCTTGTTTTAATCCCAACGCTCGTCCTCATCCTTCCATTTTGGCTCTTTTATTCACGTTGCAGAGAAGCTCCTCTGTGCATTTCAACACACCCCTCTCTGCCTGGCTGGGTTTGGAGTGTCGGGTCTTGTGCCCCGGTTTAGGTCTTATGTACAAACACATGACTCCATCTGGAGTAGGAAGAAAGCCCTATTTTAGAGCTCTTTTTGTTCAGTAAAAGTGTTTTTTTGTTTCTTTTCAATAATATTTGACCTCAAAACTTGCCCATAAGTTTTTGTACAGTAATTATTGTCAATGTTGTTTTGTGCATGTAGTTTGAACTTCAAGCATGACATGCAATAAAAAAGTACTGTTTTATTTTTTGATGTTCCTTTTTTGTAAACCAATTATGTTTTGTGGGGGAAAACAAATAAAAAAAAAGCGTAAATTGTCTTAAAAATGGTGTTTTCTGGTTGTTTGTACTGTTATGTCCATCTTTTCACCAGAGACAAGAACATGTTTTCCACTAATGTAGTTTTAAAGCATTCATATCAATTGAGACTGTTGTATCTCCAATAACCACAAGAGGGCGCCATTGATCGAGCACACTACAGGTAAGCCTACTACACCCATTCAGCATCAGGACACCTGATTTATCCCCACAAACACATTTATCATTTTTAAACAAACATTGTTTGAGCCTTGCGCAGCACTCTGGATGTCCATTAAAAACCAGTATCTATACCAGCCCATATGAACACCACTAATCTTATTTCTGCTGCCTGCCTGGAGTGGTGGAAAAGCTTCATGTTCCACAAAGCGAGTGCGGTTAACAATAGCGTCACGAGTTATTTGGCTGGAGACTGCTCAGCTCTAGTGAGATCAGACGACATTCCTCATCTGACCCAAATCTTAAAAGGAAAGAGGTAATTACGTTGGAAGTGAAAATGAGGCAGGCAGAGTGTCCTGAATTAGCTGAAATAATAAGCCTCACATTTAACTAGTGTCAGAGCTGAAAGTCAAAGCACAAATATAGTGTTTTAAATAGTTTTCTACCAAGTTACCTTTAAAAGAACATTTATATGAGCCATTTACTAATTCTGTGTCAGGTAAACAACAGTAGTTCAAGCCAAAAGCTAACATAGCTAAAACTGAAAGGCCCTTCGCTAATCGACTTAATCACTGTACAATAACAGCATTAATGAGTGCAGACTCATGCTCAGCTCTCTGTAATAAGAGGAACGGAGCTTGTGAGAATGTTTGCGCTTAACTCAAGCATGAAAAGGATTGTCTGCTGCTATTTTTCTTGGCCGGCTCATCTGGTCAGATCAAGGCAGCTTTGGTCTTGTGCACTGGAAGCTGCCTGTTCTGGCTGTGTTCTGGGAACCTTGTGATTGGGCCTCAACGCCACCTGGTTCCACCAAACTGCAACAAACCCATAAGAGACGAACTCTTCGTGCTCGCATCTTCATTTCTGTCTTTCTGCCGAGAAAATCGTCAACAAACGGATGAAAATCTGAATTATGTGGCAGTTCAAGCAGTGCCCTTGAGGAAAAGGTGACATAAGCATGTCTACACTGCCTACGCTCCACTTTTTAAAAAATGTTCATCTTAGGAGCCTTTGAGCTCTTTTCCGTAACACCTACAGCGGCTCTAAAAGCAGGAGTAACTTACAAAGGATCTTTTGAGCAGTGATGAATGAACAACTGCTCGAGGTCTCTTGCGAACATGGGAGTATTTCCTGACACTTCCACGTTGCTGAACGGGAGGTTGTGCGACTGGTTAGCCGAAGACGTCAACTGACATTTTCAGTGTCTACGTGATGGTCAGAGTGAGCAGCTCACCAGGGGTTAGAGCTCCAAACACACCACTGTTTGACATCTCTCCACAGACTATAACCAGACTTAACATCCACCCAACACAACTTGTTCCACTGAGGACTTTCCATGAATAAGATGTGTGTAAAAAAGAGAAAGAAACATGAAGAGAAGAGATTAAATAAACACAAACAAGGCTGCGGTCTGGGAAATCCATTAAAGGTCCAAGTGCGCAAAGGAAATAAAAGGTTGGTGGGGGTCAGACGGAGTGAATTTGCACTGCATGTGTAATACACGATTGCTGATGTGAGTATTTTTAAGTTCCCATACAGTCCCTGAGTGGCTGTCAACTCCCGGAGCTCAACGGGCTCTGTGGGGCGTGAGTGAATGCTCGGAATCATGAGTGTGCTGGAAAAACAACAGAGAGGGGAGAGGTGGGTGTCAAGAGAGGGGTCACAACAGACCCCCTTACACTAGTGGGCTCCTCATGTCCACTCCAGGTGGCTGTAAACCCGCCTTCATGCATAAGCTGCTGATGAGTACCGCTTAAGCTTTTCATAAGATTGTGGAAACTCGTCTATGCAGTTTTATGCATTTGTTCCATCAACAATCCATTCCACACTTTATAGTCAGACCATACTCAGCTGTTATATGTTGTCACATGGCTGTTCAGAGCACTGAAGCCCCTCTGGATGCTCCTCCCAGACCAGAAGTGTTGATTACTAAATAAAAGTACCTCTGTAGCAGGGTACTGTAATAGAAAGTGTGTTGGGTTTGTCACGCTGAAACCTTTATTTTTAATCCCTGAGGTACAAGCACAGTAAGCCACGTCTATCAGCAGCCTTTTCTATAGCTGCCACCTGACCTGGTTTGGCCTGATGAGAGGCGAAGAGGAGAATCAGCCAAGAGTCCAAGAGTTGAAAGAAATGTACTTCAAATATTTCTCATGAGGTGAGCTGGATTGAAAAATTCAAAGTTAAAAGCTGCTGTCCTTCATCTCTTACCTACATCTGCAGTAACATCCTTAAAGGGCAGAAATTTAACACACTTCCTATCATGAAAGAATTTTGTTTTAAACTTTTGCGCTAAGGGGCTGGGCCTTAAATCTTTTCTATCGTCTTACACTAAATTTCACATGTTTTATTAAACTATATCACATTAAAAGAACATCAGCTTATTTTAACTACAAGCCAAACAATAAACTCACATTCTGTCATTTCTCAAGCCCTAATGAATCAAGAGAAGAGAGTTCCTCCCCTCAATACCAATATAATTTCTCTCTAAACTAGGCTGGTTGGTGTAAGGTACCCCCCCCCACACACACACAGAAACACATCTGTATCTATATAAAATACAAATGTACGTGTTGTTTTTATGAGCAGTGATAACTCTTTATTTATACTTTCACAGGTAAAACATAATGTTCCTGTTATATATATATATATATATATATATATATATATATATACCCACCACCCACCACCCGCGGGAGGGGCCGTAGGGGTCGGGTGCCGTGTGAGTCGGGCGGCAGCCAAAGGCGGGGACCCTGGC
>JBAMHX010000019.1:12566307-12576341 GCA_037177515.1 Pseudomugil tenellus
ATATATTAAAAACAGTCTGTTTCAAAGTTTTTTAAGTCCCTTTTAATTCCATTGCAAGCACTCTGCAGGCGTCTGTCTTTGGTCTCTTGTCCTGGTGTCTTATTCGATGGCTTGTCACATTCTGCAGTAACCACTTTAACCTTCTTCGCTGCCACGTGGATTAATTTTTCCAGAACAGCTTGATACCCACTAAGTGTGACAGAGGACAGATAGAAGATGAAGAGTGCAAAAGAGCTTATTTTAGCTCATAAAGATTAATAATCATAATGACTATGCAGCATTGTATTGATCACTATAGGAAACATTTCTTTCTACTTGTTTCCACTTGACTGGCTCCTGCTGACAGAGGTAAGATATCTTCCTCAAGGACACATCAAAGGCTTGGTAAAGTCATCTGTGTTAGAAAAAGGCAGGAGGATGAATAACAGGAACATCCGGTATGTCCAAAAGCAGCAAGTTTCAATGAGGAAGCTCATCTCCACGAAGGCAAGAATGACACAATGTTTGCTGCTTCGTTGTCCTTCAGAATATGACAGAGCTTGATACAGGACGAGTGTGTGAAGGAAGAGATGGGAGTTTGTTGACGTGAGAGTGGAGAGTCGAGGTTAGCTGCTGTATTAATTTCTCCTTTCTGAGCAAAATGTGTCTCCCTAGGGAGGGGACTGTCTGTCCTGGGATGGCACTCCGGGAGTCAGGTTTCCCCCGATATCCAGCCTCACTTTTATGCTTGCTGCCACCAAGGGAGAGGACAAGCACAGGCACATGCACATATCCTTGCACACCCTTATCACAGGTGTAGGGCAGACTGCTTTTATGTGTTTGCAAATCCCGGACATGTGAAAATGCTGAAGGTGAACACGGCTGGGATAGGTTTGGTGATCCGCTGTGGTGCCGATACTCCCTAATCTGCTGTAATCTGTGTTTATGTAATGTTATTGTTGCTAAAGCAGGCCAGAAATACAGCTACATTTGGCTGGGAGTGTCCAAGGCAAATGCCAGGAGTTTATTTTGATTAGTCAAAACTTCTAAACACTCTCGATCTGTTTTCACAGCCAGGAAAATGCAGAGACGCTCTCCCAGTTCATGTCTACTGTATATCACTCTGTTTCATCTTTCTGTGTCTGCAGCACACATCAGTTGTGAAAATCTGATTTTGATGCTTTAACAGTAACCGAAGCACAACAAGACATAAACTATAGCATTGAATTTATATGTGTTATTTTTTACATTAATCTATCAAACACACTTCTACTTGGCTCGTTTCTGAGCTTAATGTTGGAGTCAGTCTCTGCCCAGTCGCTGTTTTGGTTCTCACATTGCCTTGATTTCAGTAAACGCTGTGATGAACTGTCAAAACTCTGCAACCCTGCAGTTACTGCAAGTAAAACAGTTTGCTGCACCGCCCCTGCCAGTAAAAACCTGGCTCCAGTTGGACCGGAAACATATTAAATGGCATGTGGAACTTGCTCTGTGGCATCATCTTTTGTAAATGTTGCACAGTTGCTGTGCCACTGAATATACAGCTATTAAATCCTAATTGTACACAAAGATAAAGCACTGTCCTGTTCTTAGGAACACCGTCACTTTTCGTACAGTCACATGCTGTTCAGTCTGAATTTGGACACCAAGTTGCTCTGGTGCACCTGATTAGAATAGAAATTGAAGGTTCATGTGAGCATTAAAGGAATTTAGTGTTAGTCAGAGTATTCAAAGTGCTTAGGAAGCAATGTCTGTGTGTCGCCAGTGGCTGCGAAAACCATAAAGCAACCAGAAAATAAATCAATAGCTTTAGCCATTATCTCTCAGCAGCACTCTTAAAGTCTGACCCTAATGGGTGGCTACACCAGCACACAGATTGTCAGCAAATGCTGAATAATGTGGAGACTAACTGTATACAGTAGCTAACTGCTTACATTTATTTAACTTGTCGGTTTATACAAAATGGAGCATAGATACATTTAATGTAAATACCTCTGAGTCAGTCAAGGATAAGCAGTGATAAATGAATAGGTGTTGAAAATGTACATAGACATCTTATAAGCATGGGGAGTCCATCAGACGCTAGCACGAAACATTGAAGACAACCATGCATGTGCTCATTTATGGAATCTCAAACGCAAACTGAGTGTTGTTTTTGTCTTTGGTGTTTGAACTTCTTATAAATGGGCAGTGATGACTCTTGGTTTGGAGGCTCAGAGATGCATGTTTATAACCGCTAGAACGTCGCTGTAGCAACATAGTTCAGGATCCTTCCCAATGCAGATTGGGTTGCAAAAACGATGTGGCAACATGGATTGTGTTGCGCTGATCCAGTCAGTTTAACGGCCTGAAGGAGACATGACACAGCGTAAAAATTTGCAACATGCATAATGCTTAAATCTAATCCTTTAAGTTGTGTTAAATATGCATTTTATTATATTACATATTATTATGTTACATATTAATATGTTACATTATTTTATATTACATATTATTATGTTACATTATTTTATATTACATATTATTATGTATCATATGATTATATAGCATTTTATTATCTTACATATTATTATTTTAAATATTATTACATCACATATTATTTTACATATTATTACATTACATATTATTATCTTACATATTATTATTTTACATATATTTCACATATGAATATTTTACATATTTTTATATTACAAATGATACATAATATTATATTACATATTGTTATGTTACATATCATGCTTGTTTATGTTGATTTTAATTAAGTTATGATGTATTTGCATTTGTTACTGCTCATTCTGAGTAGCTATTGACTCAGCTTACTTATCTGGAAACTTGGATTTTTAGCTTTCCCAAAAAGAAAAGAAAGAAATAAAAATAATTTAAAATAGGCTCTGTCTCTGATTGGTAGTATTAGTTTGACTTTGTCCATATTGTGACAGACAAAAGTGAACAATAACAAAATAAAAGATGAGCTCTTTAGCGAATGGGGACGCTGCCTGACTGTGCATGCTTGCCTGATGCTTATGTTGGTAAAAGTACACAAACGAGCCACCTTCACTTTTCTTTACAACTTTATGAAGAATTGCTGTAGTGTGTGTGTTTGTTTGCAAACCCAGTTCTTTCTTTTTGTCTCCTTCCCTACATCTCTCACTCTCTGCTCTGTCTGTTTTTGTCTCATGTCTGTCTTTGTCCCGGGATAACACTGGGCCTTGTGGCTTTGCAGAGTTGTCGCTGCCTGCCTGCAATCTGCATGCGTGGCCCTTAAGTGTTGTTAAGATCATTTTAATTTATAATGGCAGCTACTATAAACATGTGAGGAAGCTGCGCCATGGAGACGGAGCTCAAACAGAATCACAGTGTGGGACAGTATATTTAGGTCTGCCTTACCTGCACTAAGCACTCTGCGATGTGCATGTACACTGCTCAGTGTGAACGAGCAAGTGTGTGTGTGATGTTGTTGCTCGTGTGGTTGAAAGTGCATGCTGTCAGAAAAGGTCTTGATTTGAGGTGTGTACATGTGCAAGATGTGTGTATTCATGCATGTGCTCATTTATGGAAACTGTGTGTAAGTGTGCCTGGCTAGTGGCATTGCGGGCAGATCATAAACAATAATTTAATGAAGTAAGGCTTTATTACAAAAGTTTCTCATCACTCTTGTGAGATTTTATTTAACACGTTGTACCTCCTCCTGCTCTAAAAAAACATATTTGCAGCTGTTTTATTTGTTTGTTTCAGTGTGACAGTTTCTTTTTAGTTCCTGTTTTCATCTACGTCTCTCCACTTATCTTAGTTCTTCCATCAACATAGTTTTTTTTGTCTTCTTCAATTCTCAAGGTCTTTTTTTTCTTTTTTACCCTACTTCCCCTTTTTTGCTGACTCTTTAAGACAAGTTTACATCAGCAAGTGTTTCTTTAAGGGGAGATGGAGGTCCCACTTCAACATTCCTGCTCCTTTAAATGCTCCTTTGGTCTCAGGTTCATTGACTCCCTCTTCGTTTTGCAACACTGGCTGAATGAAATGCATGGTTTTATCTGTGATGGAAATGTTTCATTTTGGTGTCACAATGTGTTTCTTGTAGAAAGGTCAAGAATGTGTTATGGAAAAGTGTGAAATACAAAATATACACATAAACCTGCCAAATCAAACTGTCCTCATTTTTATGTTATGATATCCTGCCGAAACACACACACACACACACATTGTAAATGTATCCTTACATGCAGACAAACATGTTCACCCAGAAACTGTGTGTGTCTAAATATGTGTGTGGACGCTCTAGTCTTGTCTTGGCCCTGAGATTAAAGCGATGTCAGCAAGTGTGTGATGAGACCTCACAGACGATACCTCGCTCTTTTCCATTGCGGCTCTGCTTGTCTAGCTGCCTCTCGTCTGCCCAATCCATTATTCAGCCACCTGTTTCTGCCTCTTGTCTAGTATATTTTCTCATTATCTATCTCTGTCAGACTGATACTTACTCCTTGTGGTCTTTGCCACCTTTCGCTTCAACTCACACCCATCCTATTTCTATACGAATGCCTATATTTCGGTACTGTATCTTATCCTCTCCTTCCTTTCCTGTCCCTCTTCTTAGAAGTCTTGCTCAATCAATCATTTGCCCTCGAGCTGCCAGATCCATGTGATGTCCCAGTAATGTCCCTGAGTGAGCATTATGAAAGGTAGTCATAGTCCCTGGGAAAAAAAATACCCATACCCAATCCCATGTTGGTCATAAGTATGTATTTACCATATTTGTTTTGAAGCACTTAATTAAGATCTGGTGCTTTCAGTTACCTTAACAATCTCATAATTTGTTCAGCAACTACTTGTATGCGATAATATTTGTGTGTATGAACAGCTGTTTGGAAGGATGCAGGAATCGGCAGCATTTCTAAGCAAACAGCCTGGAGAACAGCAAAGCGAAGTCTGGGACAAAGTTGTGGTGATGTGTTAATTCAGCTTTACTTATGAAATAAATATGAAAGAAGACCAGCAAATTTTCCTTTAAAATGCAGACAATAAGACAACGTAACAAAGCCCCCCAGACGAAGCAGATAAGGAGGAAACGTATTCCTGAAAGAGCTGCAGAGCTTTCAGTCAGTATGAATATCTATGTTATATCAGCCTTGATTAATGGTTTAAGCCTGCAGTTGGTGCAAAAGTTAAAATTCATTTGAGACTTTTCTTAGATTCATTTTATTAGAAGATGATTTTTTCCGTGTATGCAAAAAATTTTATTTCCAGTTTTTTTGGTTAATGTTTGGAAACAAGCTTTTAGAAACAAGCTCTGATTTTAATCAAACACAACCGAGTAGTTTTTAACCTCTAAGACAATCAGAAAATAATAACAGTTAACACTAAGTGTTTAGATGATCCCACCATGCGTCAGCTTTAAAATATGAACCTTTTTTTTGACACACTTATTATGTCACAAAATACTGTGAGATTGTTCTTTTGTAAGTGATTAATTTAAGAGAAATCTGTCCTGTAGTATGAGTGTATAGACCTTAATTATTGATGACATGCTGCAACGTGATCTGACTCTGATGGTTTTTATTTGTGAATTCAAAAGCAAGATTTCATATTTTAGAATTTTCATGTAAGCATGTTGAGAAATCATTTCTGAATGATTTAATCTAACTTTTTAAGTTTGTGTGTTTTTGCTTGTTTGAGTAAACCAACAGTATGTTACTTGACTTTTATAGGATGACGAACAGCTAAGTCTACAACTGGCTGAAAATGATTACAAAATTACTCTGACTACAATGAAGACATCATCATTTTGTCATTTTGACCAGATCCAGGCATCATTTCTAAGAAGGAACTGTGTCTAGTTTACTTAGAGATTTCTAGGTAAGTGTCCCGCATGTTAACAAGAAGCCAAATGTGAATACAAGAGAAATCTGCAGGTGCAAGAATCCTTGAATGCTTTAAGTTTTATACTTTGTTTTGATGCAAGAGTGAAATCATTCTTAGTAACGAAGTGGGGACTTTATCAAGGACTGCAGTCTACCTTTTTAACAGGTCCGTACTGCTTATACTAAAAATGTTGATTCCCTCAAAACACTAAACTATTTTTTCTCAAATCTTTTAGTGTGTGATTTTGCTAACCACCTCATTTTCTCTGTTAATGAGCTTAGCTCTGCAACCACACTGGACTGGGCGCTGCTTATTGCAACCTAACTGCTCAGTTATCTCTGCGAGGAAAAAAGCGTATCTATAAATACCAACACATTTAGAAGAGTATGTAATTTTGGAGCATTAAACTAAAAAGTCTGATAAATTTTAATTTTGTGGATTTATTTTCATATTTTAAAGATTATTTTGAATTTCACTGTAAATATTTATATGATGCTACTAAAACTAGTGGGTTTAGGGAAAGTGGATGATTTGACTTATTTCAGAGCCTTGCAGAGGGTTGATTAGATGGGGGTGGGGGGGGGGGGGGAGCCTGTCTCAGAAACTAGCTACACTGTGGATAAGTTGTTAGTCCTTTGCAGGGCCTATCTCTGACATTTAGCAAAACAGCAGACGTTGAGACTCTGGTGAGACTCTCTGACTTTCTTCTCTCGGTTCTCTCACCTGGTTGGCTACAATGAGTTAAAGAGAGAAGCAAGTGTAACTCAGTAGTGCATTCTGATCCTTGCTCTGGTTTAGTTTTGCTAAAAAGCAGAGGAGGAAGAAGAAAATAAGAGAAAGACCATTTTAATACCTGCATCTTTAAAGAAAATGGTGACTCTTCCAGCTTATGAAGCTCAGTAACATGAAGAAAAGACTTGGAGCAACCTAAAAAACACCATGCTGTACATGGAAAAGATGTTTACAACCCAAAATGTTGGCAAAGAAAGGGTCAGCAGTATTTCTTGTACCATACTCCTTCAGTGGACACGTTTTAGGCCTTAAAAAAAGAGCTTTGCAAATCATTTTACAGAGGCTACAGTGTTTGGGCTTTATGGTTCCAGTGGCCCCTCCACCCTTTGCTAGCTCTTTAAAAATTTCTGTCACCAATTTGGGTTTTAAATTGCACGTTGATTTAAAACCAGATGTGGTAAAGTTGAGCTTTTTAAAAAACCTTCATCAACCTGCGAAGGCTAAATCATTTTTAACTGCTGCACACATTCAGACAGTAATCCAGCCTACATCACCTCGCTGACTGGATTACTATAGTGCACTTTATCTGAGGGTCAGCCAGTCGTCTCTCTCATGTCTTCAACTCGTTCCAAACTCTGCTGCTCATCATTTGGTTGGAGCACGTGAGAAAGACCACATGACACCTGTTTTAGCATTGCTTCACTGCCTGCACATTTTAGAATTCATTTTAAGGCTCATTTATTTCATTTTAAGTCTTTAGTTTGGCTACTCTGTTTAGAAGAGTATTTAATTAGAAAGCAGTATGTTAATCAGTGCGGCAAAAGCAGCTCTCTGAGCTCTGATCAGCTCCTTCTGGACGTACCGAGGTCCAGGCAGATGCTCGGAGGGGACAGAGCCTTTGCTGTCGCTGCTCCTAAATGACAGAATCATTTCCCACAGCAGATTAGAGAAACCACATCACTGTCTATTTTCATAAACTGCCCTTCAATCTTGTAAGAGACTCAGCTTTTATGTACTTATTTATTTTTTTATTTGTATTGTTTTAGTGTTTTAAATTTTTTATAACTTTTAATTGTTTTTCTTTTATAATTTTACTGCTCTTCTTCTTATTCACTCTGCACTTTTATTTAGTTTTACTACAATGTTCAGCACTTTGTGGCAACAGACGTTGTCTTAAAGTGATTTATAAATAAAGTTGAGTTCTGGCTTTTCTGTTTATTTTCTTGTGGGATTTCAGCCGGAAAAGTAATTTAAGAAACACGGTTTTAATGTAAGCAGATATGGTAAGCCCTTTATCCGACAAAAAAGAACATCCTACCCTAGCTGTGCTCTTTCACCCATTCGGCAGGACTCTTGCTCAATATACTTGCAGGGAAAAACAACAGAAATATCTTAAGCTTTTACATTTGGCCAGGATGCCAGTAGCTAAAGGAAAACGTTGTAGAGAATGGCAGTCGCAGCAAATGTGTAGTATGTTTGTGTAGAAGGTGTCTGCAAATGGGTGTGTGTGTCTGTGTGTAAGGGGTTTGGGGGGGGGTAAAGAACTATCTGTCCAATTGAATGATAGCTCATCTCTGTTAGCTCAGGCTGTTTATTATTCTTCGAAAGCATTTAAAAGACATTTTTCACAACTATTCGTACACAATGTTTTCTCCAAATGAGTGATTTCAGTAAAAAATGCTGCAGCTTAAAGGAGTATAAATCACATGACCACCAGTTCAGATTTAGCAGAGGTTTTACTAGAACATAAAAAAAAACTTTGAGGTGGTGTTCAGCTCAACTTGCTTTTTATTCTGTTTTACAGGCAGAACTGATTATCAGTGAGCTGAGCAGCTGTGTAGAAGACTTGGGTTTGACATTCTCTGAAGCCTTATTTGTCCAAACAGTATTGTAACAAGTTAGTGGCCTAACAAAAGTTTGACCAAATGTGAGAATATTTGCACAAATAGTTCAGTTATGGTCTCAATAGATTGTACATTCAGTGCTTTTAAACATAAATGGGATATAAGTTCAATCCAGTTTTCTGTTTTCTCACATCTCAGCATTAGCATTTGCGTCCTACACATCATTTCAAACATTATGTCCCGTGTAAAACCCATCACTCCTTCTTTAGATTTACTGACCGCTGAGGTTGTGGGTGACCACCATTCACTTTCTCACACCACTTGCTTCAAACTTGTGGTCCAGTCCCATTACCCTGTGTTTAACTGTTACAGTCACCACTTTCTTTGTTTTGGTGCTCAGAGCTGCCCCCGACCCTTCACAATCCATCATCTGAGATCCCTGCTGCCATGGTAACGAGATTAGACCTGCCACAGAGTAATGATGATTACCTTCAAATTCAGTCATGCCTTCAGTCAAGGAAGGACGAGGGGGTGTTGGAGTGTGGGGTGTACATGTGCTTTGAGTCAATGGGTTTTTATTTCCAATGAACTGTCTCCTGATTTCTGGTGGGACAGCATGAAGTATCATAGGTTTTCCTATCAGCTCTTCCTCACCTGTCTGCAGTTCTGCTGGTTCAAGTCATGCAGAGGCTGCTCCTACTCTGATTGGTTTAAAGTCAGTATTGTGGAGCACACTGGGAAGGTGTGTGAAACGGCTACTGGTGCACCTGTTAAAGGGTTCTTAAGCCTTGTGCTAATTGGGGAAGCTACACATATGCACCACAGCTAAATGTTAGGACTCTTGCAGCTCTTTGTTTTCCCAGCAGGGGAAAAAAATTAAAAAAAATAAAAAAAAAATTAAAAATATATACGTATAAATAATATAATGGAGTATTTCCAGTTTTCCATTATATTATTTATTGATTACAAGTTTACAAGCAGCAAGGAAAGAGTTTCAGAGACATGGAGCAGACAGAATCAGGAGGCTGAGTGTGTGTATACGTATGTGTGTATAAGTGTGTGCATGGATCAGCGCACACGCCTGATTATAAGCTCATTCAGGTCTTTATGACGGCCACCATTTTTTTCCAGCTTAGTGGGCAACTGGCGTCAATATTGTGGATGTAAATTGCACAGTGTAATTTTCCCAGCTTCTTTTTCCACATACGCATAAATTATTGTAATTTATGTGAGCAGTTTCACACCAAATTGTCCCGATGCTGTAAAATACACACCCATCTGATTTCCCTGCAGGTCACAGCATCACCAGTTGCCAAGAAATTACTATTAATCCACGTCCTGTTAGATAAAATGCACACAAACACTCAAACTCACCCTCATGAAACCATTCTAACATTCCCAATTTATCCTCCCTCAGTGGTAATACTTTAATTTCACCCCATTTACTGGTTGATTATGTGACCACACTGCACATTTCTTCAGGCTATAACCAGCCGCACTGCATACTTGTGCAGACTTGTGCTACTGAGGTTGAAGAAATCACCAGGCTGACAACGTGGAGGAGAATGAAAGAAAATTAAAAAAGTTCAAACTAAAGTACTGATTGGATGAAAGCTTAATATT
>JBAMHX010000019.1:12585483-12603573 GCA_037177515.1 Pseudomugil tenellus
ATCTATCTATCTATCTATCTATCTATCTATCTATCTATCTATCTATCTATCTATCTATCTATCTATCTATCTATCTCCACAGTTCTTCTATCCTCTACTTGTCTAGTTTCCTTCTTTTTTTAATTCTTTTTTTACAGACACACTCCACTTTCATTCATTTTCATACCACTTAATCCAGTACAGTCAGGAGCCTATCCCAGCAAATTAGCAGGAGAGAGGCAAGATACACCCGGGACAGATCACCAGTCCAACATAGGGCCAGACTCAGTACTGGTAATACATCTTTGTGATAAAAATCTTCTTGCTGCAAAATATACAGTTTAACAGTTATCATAATATGTTGCCTTTCTAAAGACTGACTAATTCCTTGTAGGTGGTTTGTTACAAGTAAATAATCTATAGATTAGAAAAAGCAACATTACTGTTAAAGATTTTCTCATTCAGATGATCTTAACAATGGCTAACTCTAACTCACATTCTATCTCTTCTCGATCCCCCCTAAACCCTAACATTTTAGTTCTTCCTCTGTTCATTTCTCTCTTTCTTCTCTCTTCCTTCAATGACGTCTCCTTGCATGTACTGTATGTGATGAATCAGACACAGCGTGAGTTCAAACAGCAAGTGTGATGTCCAGTTGTAGTGCATAAAGCGAAACTCAGCTGTTAAATGACGGGGTGAGAAATTCTCCAGTAAATATTCTTGTGATATAGTTTTACAAGTTTTAATTATCTTTGCTAATGGTGTTTCTTGTCTTCAAAAAAATGAAGATGTCTAACTCCCCACTTCTCTGAAGATATGGAAAAAAGAAGTGTTTATTTTAACTAGAGAGAACCTTAAACAAACCACACAAATGATCACAATTCATAGTTTATTTCATACAAGCTCTTAAGCTGAAGTGGCCATTACTTCTCCAGTTTCTTTGTGTTTCTTTTAAACATTCAGCTGCAAGATGAGAACTATAACCTTTTCTTTTACTATCAAATAAAAAACAAGTCTTTTTACCTTGTTGTTTGAAAGGATTAGACTCGTGACTCCTGCTCATTTTCATGGCGGCAGGATGCTGGAAGTGGGAGCAAGCCAAAGTAAACGTAAACTTTGTGGTAATAACGGAACATTTTACCCAGTAGCTTTTGAGCGGTGCAATGAAAACAAGCCATGTGATTCCTGTTCCCCGTGGGGATGCAACATCCATGCTTTTGGAAAAACAAATAAACAAATAATTAGTCAGACTGGACAGTTGTCCACTTTGTCTTAGTCAAAACATTAGAAAAAAGATTTTCATATAAACATGAGACCTTTTAAACATCTGAACTCATTTTTATGACATATTGAATT
Organism: Pseudomugil tenellus; assembly: GCA_037177515.1. Taxonomy (NCBI): domain Eukaryota; kingdom Metazoa; phylum Chordata; class Actinopteri; order Atheriniformes; family Pseudomugilidae; genus Pseudomugil; species Pseudomugil tenellus. The sequence goes on from JBAMHX010000019.1 coordinate 12,586,819, forward strand.
GATTTTTACATGTGGTCCTTTAATTTAAAAAGTAATGCAAAATGTGAAAATAGATACTGTATATTTTTTTTAGAAACAGTTGCTCAATGAGGAGGATCCTACATTATGTGACTTTAATCACCGCTGCATAAATATGAATTGAAATTAAGAAAACTTATTTTTAAGTGAAATTGTACGTTTTTAATCTGTGATTTAGTTTGAGAATATTCTTAAGAAAGTGATAAAGCCAAACTGATCCAGATTAATCTGCCAATAAAAAATGAAACTGGTTCAGTCTGTGAATAAAAGAATTAAAAGAATGGCTAGTTTTACTTCGCTGTCACAAAAATCCAGTTTTATCAGTGTTTCTTCAGCGATATTGGCTGTTTAACTTTGTACAGTCATCACATCTGGTGATTTCATAACTCTAACACCTTATTAATAAAATGTAAACAGTTCAAACAAATGTCATTACCCACATGGAAAGTTGGTGAGATGATGCATTATGATCAAGAGCAACATACAGAAGTACATCTCATGTAAAAACCTGAAAATGGGCATTTAAACACTAAATATGTGTAAGTTTGATTAAAACCTGAGGAGGCCTGTGAGCCAACTTTAATTTGTAGACTAACTAACTTTTCTGAAACATATCTGATGCGTTTTAATCTCCAGCCTGGGTGGCTGGAGATTGTGGCAATTTAGTTCAGATTTTTACTTTTGTTCTTTATGTATAGATATTTTCACATTTTCTGCATTTCTAAATGATATTATATAAATGCGGTTACATTTAGCAGATGGGTAAACTCTGTCTTTGCTTCTTAAATACTTCTCTTCTCCCTTTATATGTTGCATCTCTTCATGAACGTGAAAAGCTTTGAGATGTTCCACAAGGTTCTGCACTGCACTGCTCCTGAAACTGAAGAGAACAACAAGCACTTAAAACGTATTCTTAGTTGATTAAAAATACAATTGAATGATTTTAACAGAGCAGAAATGCAGTTATTAAAATATCCACAGATCTTTGCTGTTAGTGGAGTAACTAAGTGCTTTTGTTGTTTTTTGTGCTTCTTACTGAGTTGCTTCTGTTATGGATCAGCAAATCTTCTCCTGTGTATTTGCAATTAGTTTTTTCTCTGTTGGGTAATCATGCAGAGAGTGAAGCTTGCATTTTTAAAATGACTTTTATTTAGTCCATTTGTTTTGATGGGATTAATATAAAACTGACTTTTATGATGTCTGAAAATGTGTTTGATTTTGTGATGATGTGTGTTTGTGTGTTCCAGTTTTCTGCTGGTGTTCAGTTGCTTGGTTTTGTCCGTGTTCTCCACCATCCCCGACCACCAGAAGATGGCCAACCAAGGCCTCTTTATCCTGGTAAGACCCCTTCCTTGCTCTGCCTGTGCTATCCCACACACAACCTACACGTATACATTAGCGTTCTCATTTACTGCAGCGTATCACTTTGAGCTTGCACACATGTTTCATTTAGCAGGCGTAGACAGCCGTGTAGGCAGGAGCGAGGATTCAGGTGTTGTTGACTGTGCAAGAAATCACAGACATGGTGCACTAATCGTAATAAATCTCCCTTAATCTCCCCTCTTCCGCTAGTCTTCAACTGCTTTTGTGAAAAATAATGGACACTTGCTTTCTCTTTGTTTTTACTCAACCACTTCTCCCCCTCACTCCACCTAACTCGCTCATCTTTATGTTATTTAATGGTGATGCTCTTGACTTTCACATTCCCTCACTTCACTCTTTGGATCAATCACCTTTCCATTTGCAGGCCAGTGGCTGTTAGTGAACATTACATTTGCTCTAATGACGAATAGATTTGTATACCTTGAACAGCCTGAGTTCTAGAAACCTGAAAACAGACTTCAGGTTTCAAGACCACAGTTTTAAAAAGTTGTGCTTTGAGAACTATGAAAATGTTCCAGCATGTCACATCTGCGGTGCTCGCTGCTTTAATGACTTGTCAGAGAGAAAGTGCAGGAGTCTGTCCTTGTATTATTGGTGGGAGTAGTCAGTCTCTGTAATGGCTGAAAGAAGTGAACACATTAAGACCACAAAGATTAGTTGTAATTTTTCAGGTACTAAAAAAAAAACACAAAAAGCCACAGCTTGAAAGAAGAAAGTAATTGTAGAGTCAAGAAGTGCCTGTAAGAAGTGGTTGTAACACTTCAAAGTAGTTTTATGTCAGTATAAGTGCAACCTGTTACTCTTTTACATAACTCAAGTTAACACTGGTGTTGATGGTTCAAGTTTAAAATGTTTTAACTATTAGTTAAAACTTAAAAAGACTGCATTTGAATAAAAAATAACAGCTCAAGAAGCAGGAAGCCAGAATATCTCTGTTTAAAATGGTTGCACAACCAAAATCTGATACCAGCATATTCCAATTTTTATGTAAATAAAAATAATAGAATTGTTTATATGTGCATTCTGTGCATGCTTACTTTCTTCCGCTGCAATGACGCACATGTGCACTCCTCTGTCTCCCGTCTTGCTGTTTTGTAAATGCAATAAAGTTTAAAAAAAAGGTAACCCCCCATCTGCAATATATTCGGTCCACTCTATTTTTCTTCTCTTCCTCAGCTGCTCAAAAAGTGAAGTCGTATTTTTGTGTCAAGCTAGTACTTCAATTTTTTTTTTTTTTATCAAAATCGATGCTCCAATGGTTTATATTAGATTGTTTACTATGTAGCTGCTAAGGCTGAAAACAGGAAGCAATTTGTGTGATTACGTCACTTCCGCCATCACGTCGGAATTAAGAGAATGCTAATAAACGTGATGTCATGCAAACCTTTATTCGGAATTAGTTAATTAGAAATTAATAAATCTGAATTAAAAGCATCATGTAACCGTACCCAGTGTCTACTTTGACCAAAAAAGTAAAAGCCATGCGGAAGAGCCAAAAATTGCACTTACCCCCTCATCCACGAGGGGCTCCATAAGAGAGCAAATCCCCATAGACTCCCATGTTAAAAAGCTCAACTTTAAAACAGAAAAACAAACATGTTTACAGCCTGGTACAAGAAAACATTTTAGGCTTAATAAGTCAAATTTACCTTCATGACAACAGTGAGGGTGTTATATTTTTAAATAACTCATCCATTTTGATGTTATTTAATCCTAAGATTATACATTATTGTGGGTGTGTCCTTTTGATTGACAGGTATCCACTATCCACATTAAGAAGTAACACAGATCGTGATTTGTAGCCGGCTAACAGCATGCCCTAGCTTTAGCCCATCCACCTCCGTTAGGCGGTTAGCTTCTATTAGATCTGAGTTAGCTCAGTTAGCTAGCTACAGGTAGCTCGGAGTTTGATAGACGTCAATCATCCTCACAGCTCCCCTCAGTTCTCCACGTCTTTGACCATTTTTGTATTTTCCGGGAGCGACGACATGCGTGGCTTTTCCAAGATGGCGACAATAAGAACCGCCAAATAACAAGTCACTTTTGCTCTTCAGAGACTTACTAGGAGGCTCTGTCCATCTTTTATATACAACCTATAATTTTGACCATGTTACATTTTGACTTCACTCATGAAACTTTTGATTTCACAAAACGAGACATGTATGCATCCAAGTCAATGTGCAGCCCAGCTTGTAGTGTATACGTTATATCTCATCCCACTCCATGAGCAATACCCAGTAATCCCCACAACATAACTCGCTGTCATCACTCATTACTCATCTAACTCCACTGGTTGCCTGAATCAAGTTAAAGTCACTGACGCCACTAACATATTATCATGTAATTAATTATCGTAAAACGTAGCAGTTTATCTGTGAACCTGAGCTATTCCACAGAATTCTTGAAGTTTTTACACAGTAACTAATACATTACTTATCCATAAACACTGATTTGATAGTTTAGATTAAATAGATAACTTGGATGTTTTGTTAAGACAACACATGGTAAATATTTACTACACAAGCGCTATGTTTAAATGAGCTGAGAAACAGTGCTGTTTGCTTCCACAAAATGCACTGTTTATAAAAGTTGCTCGTACCATGACGTGGCCCATTGATCTGTGAACAGTTGTCCTACTTATTTTAAACAAAACCATCATTTACAGATGAAATCTTTATGTTCTACAAGAGAAATTGTGAAATTATTGATTGATATCCTGACATCATTAGGAAGATTCTTACTCAGGGAACAAATTAATTTAGAAGACAGTTAATCTTTCTGACTTAGAGAATACATGTTCCATCTTAAATTTTACTCACGGAATTATCTAAATTCATGAGGACGGGGCATTAAGACTGTAAGAAATGTTTCATTGGGTGTAAAGTTTGTATGAAGGATGAGTCACGTACTTTATATGAAAGAAATAAAACACAATAAAGAATACAAATGTCAGTTCTGGGACTTTACTTTTGAACAAGAAATGTGTGTCTAGATAATACCTTTTCCTTTTGACATGATTTGTGATTGATTTGCAGGAGTTTGTCATGATTGTGGTTTTTGGCATGGAGTACTTCATCAGGATCTGGGCAGCTGGCTGTTGTTGCAGATACCGTGGATGGCAAGGCCGTCTTAGATTTGCCAGGAAGCCCTTCTGTGTTATAGGTTTGTGTGCATGTGTGTGCAACAGTAGACAAAACCTGCGTCTTAAGAAACAGCATCTTATAAAAACCCTCCCCCCACTCGCTGTTTGTCTCTCTTTGGTTTGACTGTCTGTGCTGCAGACTTCATAGTGTTTGTGGCGTCGCTGGCAGTGATTGCTGCAGGGACTCAGGGCAACATCTTTGCCACATCAGCCCTACGTAGCATGCGGTTCCTGCAGATCCTACGCATGGTCCGTATGGACCGACGGGGAGGCACCTGGAAACTACTGGGCTCTGTGGTTTATGCTCATAGTAAGGTGAGGAAAACAGACTATCACACTGTTTTTTCCTAGTAATTCAAAGTCAATAAATTCTGACAACTGTCAATAAAGGATTTGTGGCAATAACTATATTGATTATTGATTAAATAAACAGCTTATCAACAGGAAGTGTTAAAGAACATGTGTTTTGTGCAATGATCAATCATTTTGTACTTCATAACACTAATTTTTACACTTAATTTGTTGTTACTTGTTTAAAGGCCTGACTCTTTTTTTGCTGCAAAGCATGCAGTTAGCTGTGATGATGAATTGATGATGTCTAAGCACAACAGTGCAGCTAAGTCAAAGTGAAAGCAAAATGTGATTATGATGATAACAGGGACTATAGTGAGGATGCTGCTGATGGATTGATATCTACTCTCTGACTTGCAGGAGTTGATTACAGCCTGGTATATAGGTTTTTTGGTTCTCATTTTTGCCTCATTCCTTGTCTACCTGGCTGAGAAAGATATCAACTCAGATTTTGGCACCTATGCAGACTCCCTCTGGTGGGGAACAGTAAGTACTGCATCAGGCTTGTGCCATTTTAGCACTTGCTTTTTATTCTTTCAGAGGCACAGCTCATTTTACAAGTTTAATTCTTTTACACTGATTGTATTTTGTGTGCAAGATCAGTTTTGCTTCATCCACTTAGATAACTTTGACCACTATCGGCTACGGTGACAAAACCCCTCGAACGTGGCAAGGACGACTCCTTGCTGCTGGCTTTGCTCTTCTTGGGGTGTCCTTCTTTGCCTTGCCTGCTGTAAGTAACCTATATTTTCTAACATTGCAGGTTAAAGCCTCAAGCTTAATCCAATGTCACATATTACATCCTTGACTTTAAATTTGACCTTTCACCCTCAGGGAATTTTGGGTTCTGGATTTGCCTTGAAGGTTCAAGAACAGCACAGACAGAAACACTTTGAGAAGAGGAGGATGCCTGCTGCCAACCTCATACAGGTAATGAGAGTTATGTGGACTGATTTCTATTCACACTCAGCCGTGGAAAGAGAAGTTTCCTTTAATCCCTGTTTGTGTGGTTTTCCTTAGGCTGCATGGCGTCTTTATTCCACTGATGCCAAACATTCCTATCTAACAGCTACATGGTACTTCTATGACAGCATGTTGCCTTCATTCAGGTAGGTCTCCTTACCAATTTATTTGTAACATTTTACATTAACTTTTTCTGCTCTGTGCAGTTGTTTTGGACTTTTGCACATGTGCTTTTCTGTGTTAATTCAAACTAATTTTAAGATTAAACATTTTTTATTGAGCCTGTTTGATGAAGAATAGTTATTACAAGTATAAAAGCTATTTTAACAGTTATTATTCCTTATATAAAGAGTTTGGAGGTTCAATGAGGCTACTCTGAAATATTTTAATCTTTGGTTTCGCTCATATGGACATGTGTATACTGTGCAATGCTTAGGGATCTTATTAGTTGGGCATAATGTAGGCTGTTTATTTGTTAGATGCAAGCACACATCATACAAAGTTTTTTTTTTTGGCAGTGTGGATAAGCTGCTGAGAACATGTTTTTGCAGCAAAGGCAAATATTTCCTCATTTATAAATCTCTTAATAACAATGGCTAATAATATCTCTCATTTTATATATATATATATATATATATATATATATATATATATAATGAGTTACAAAATTTAAAGGACATTAGCTTTTGACATTGTCAAATTATTTGTAATTGTCAAAATTATTTTTTGACCCCCCCCACCCCCGTCAATTTTTTTTTTCTTTTTTTGTTTGCTAAATCACTTACAAAGAAGAATTCCTCATAAAAGGTTTGCTGAATTGAAAGTGATTCATTTTTATACAGTTACATCTTTATAAAAATGAAGCTTATCCAGTTAGGGAGATGCTACAGGTTAATATATCCACATTTATAACTAAGCCTTATCATCATGAGACTAACTCAGAGAGAAAAGGTAACGAAAAATATATTTAGGAATGATCAAATTAATAAAACATTTCAACTGGATATGGAGCATTGAGAAGGGGTGTAAAAAACATAGTAATTGCTCTTTATCTTTTTTTTATCTTTTTAAAAAAGCTGATAGGAGTGAACGAAACATTCATTATTTTATAAAAAAACTGAAGTTATTAAAATGCTCATGAACTAATCATAAAGGTGACTTCATGGTGTTTTTTAGTTAAAAATGGTTATAAATTGTCATTTAATTTGATAAATATGATTTGTATAATTAAAACAATGATCCTCTGATCCTAAATTAGACTGTAATAAGAAAGAAACACTTGAATGAAAATTTATTATTTAAACTGAACAATATTTGTCATTCATAAAACTCATATTTTTCCTCATTTGTGTATTTTCTATACTGCTTAGTCTAAATCAGGGTTGCATGAGAGCTGGAGCCTTTTCCAGCCTTTTCCAGCAAGCGAGAGGCCGGTACATCCTGGACAGGTCACCAGTCCATCACAGGGCCAACATAGAGATAAAAACAACCAGTTTAACTCACATGCGCTCACACTGAATGCCATCAATTAACCTAGCACGCATGTCTTTAGATGGCAGAAGAAAGCCAGAGTACATGGAGAAAACCCACTCATGGGGAGAACATGGAAACCAGCAACCTTCTTGCTGTGAGACTGCAGTGCCAACCACTACACCCCCGTGCATTCTCCCTCTTTTCTCAGTTAGTAAAGGCCATGAAAAAGCAGAATATACAGCATCAGATTCTTAGTATCAAATTCATAAGAATCCAACACTGTTAATAGCTTTTGTCAACACTCAACTTGCTCAGTCCTTTAATCAAGTGATTGTAAATGTCATTTCAGTCATTTTGTTTTACCAGAAATGTTTATAAAAGTTACATATTTTATTCACTTTTACCCTTTTTAAGAATAGAACTTAGGTGGGATATTTAGGCGGGAACTCTTTTGATTTGAGATGGAATGTCGTATTAATTTGACTAATATTTATTGGCTTAAAAGGAGTTGATATATGACAAACATGCATCTGCTTTATATAAAATAAATTCTCATCTTATAAGATATTTTAAGTTTGCATGTGTGTTTTTATCCAGGGTCCAAAATGAATTTCCCTAAAGGCTAAGTGGGTATATATTACAATATGGTTTCAATATCATTCAGGTTGCTGGTAAATAATAGGATATTGTACCATTGTGTTCTGTTCATTATAATTTGCTTGCAAGTACTGGATAATGAATAAGTTTCCTACTAATTTAGACTTTCAGTGTCTGTTTTCCAGAGGAAGGGATTAATAATAATAATATAATAATAATAATAACTTTATTTATATAGCACTTTTTCCAAACAAAGTTACAAAGTGCTTCACATACACAAAGATAAAACAATAACATACATTTAAAGGTGATTGAAATTAAGTTATAACAATAAAATCACAATTAAAAAAAGGCAATCTAAAAAGGTGAGTTTTTAATTTAGCTTTAAAAGTGCCAATATCTTTGGCTTCCCTGAGTTTCTCAGGTAGGGAGTTCCACAATTTAGGAGCTAGGACCCTATCTCCTCTAGTGACTAAACAGGAAGGGTACACAGTCAGGAGGCCCTGACACGAAGATCGCATGCACCAACCCGGGACATAGGGGACAGCAAGTCACTAATGTAGGTTGGGGCTGTGCCATCGAGAGCTTTAAAAGTGATTAATAAAATTTTATAGCTAAATCTAAAATTGACTGGTAGCCAGTGTAGAGAAGCTAAAATAGGGGTGATGTGGTCATGTTTTTTTGCGCCTATTAAAAGTCTTGCTGTGGAGTTTTGGACCAGCTGGAGACGAATAAAAAAAACTCTTTAACTTCCACATTAAGAAAATGGTCAGAGAAAATAGTTTCTCTGCATGTTTTGGACAAAAATAATCAGAATACATGTTATTTAGCAAAATGTTGAGATGCTAATACCAACATTATGACCATGAACTGGTGGAAATGTAAACACTTAGTTTGGGTTTAGCATACCAAAATACAGATTGGTAGAGATGGCTTAGGCAGGTTTATTTCAACAATTTGTTAAAGAAAATAATCGCTGCAAATTTACCTCCAGAACATTAAAGAGTTAACTTTTCATCATCAGCATCCCTCTTTACGATGATGCTGAAGATGCAGTGCATCTGCTGACACTACATGAATGCATTGTGCAAGTTTATTGGCTTGAAAAAATGTTAGTTGTACTTTTTACAGTTTTTGCTATTTGCAGACATCATTTAATGAGAAATGGTAAGATATGCATGTTAGTGAGGAAGGGTATATGGGTTGGGCTTCCAGTAAAAGATCGCTGTTGAAGATCGGGTCACTTTTTTAAATAATAGTTCGTTTTCTGCTTTGATTGCTCACTATTCTACTTTGCTCTCTCTGTTCATAATTATGGTAAAAGTTAAAAGTACTTCAGTAGGGTTAAGATTAAAAAACTTTAATGCTCACTGACACCATCTGACATCTAAACAACGGAATAACAAAATATAATTAACTCATGATCATAAAAACTATTTAGTACAAGCGCTTTTATTCAACAACTTATGCAGCAACTGGATTGCTTTTGTTACAATGCAGAGAGGTGGACCCAAACGCAGGCAAGGAGGACAAGCAGGAGGCAGCCAGGATCCAGATTAACAGGATTTATTCACGGGGAGGAAAACAGCACTGACACTAGTGAGAAACAAACCAACGAATGGACCAGCAACAAACTGAGGAACCCGGGGGAAATAAATACACAATTAGACACTGGTGAATACAATAACAGAATCAACACAGCTGCACTAACGGAGGGAACATGAAGCTAAAACAGAAACAGGGCAAAACCGGAGAAATACAAAATAAACAGGAAACCAACTTAACCTAACCCAAAACCCTAACAGTAACCCCCCTCAAGGGGCGACCACCGGACGCCCCAAAACACCAAACCAGGGAGGGAGGAGGGGGCCCAGAGGCGGGCGGGGGAGCATCCCGGCCCGAGACCCCCTTGGAGACTGTATACAGCGCTGGCTGTGGACCAGGGCTTGGTCGCAGGCGGCGGCTCTGGAGGGTGCAGAGCCGGACGGGACTCCCAGGAAAGCGGAACTTCCGCAAATACCTCCGGCTCTGAATCAGGCGGCAGCCCAAGCAGCATTGCCACCAGCTCGCTGGAGGTGGTGCTGCCTCTACGTCTCCTCCATCGGCGTCGAGACCGGGGCACAGGAGAAGCAGGGCCATGCTGGGCTGGTGGAGACACTGGAGACGAGCGCTGCTGCTGCTGGGACACGGGGACAACGTCCAGCATAGCCTCGGCTAAGAGGTCTGCCATTCCGTGTTCATGCAGGAAGGAAGGGTGAGCCTTTATCACGTTGACAACCCTGGTGGCAGCTGCCTGCTGTACCACAGCAGGGTAGGAACTTGCCTTGCAGTCCTTGTATGATTGAGCGGCTAGATGCACCAACTCAGCAGCATAATCATAGCCCTCCAAACATGCTGGGTCCCTGGATGACTGGTCCATTCTGTTACGATTCAGAGAGGTGGACCCGAACGCAGGCAAGGAGGACAAGCAGGAGGCAGCCAGGATCCAGATTAACAGGATTTATTCACGGAGAGGAAAACACTGCACTGACACTAGTGGGAAACAAAACAACTAATGGACCAGCAACAAATTGAGGAACCCGGGGCAAATAAATACAAGCTAACACAATTAGACACTGGTGAATACAATAACAGAATCAACACAGGTGCACTGACGAAGGGAACATGAAGCTAAAACAGAAACAGGGCAAAACAGGAAAAATACAAACGTAACCGTAACCTAACCCCAAACCCTAAAAGTTTTGAGCCAAAGGGATTCATTTTGGACCCTGTCTACATCAGTTTCTCTCATGTATCCCTGTTCTTCAGTGTTTGGACCATTGATTTGGCCTTTTTGTGGCTTTTCCATTGTCTGTGAATTTTTTTTTGTTCATTTGTCATGTGTTTTTTGTTTGTGCACGTGGGTGTCAGAGAACTGACGCTACTGTTCAGTCACCTCCAGCGACAGCGTAACACCAAGAAGGTTCTCCAGAACTCCTACCACACGCTGCTGTCTGGGCTGCGGCCCTACAGCTCCCCCTACCTGTCGGGGGACAGGTACGCACTTCACCACTTACAGCAACACAGTTCATCCAGACAGGTGGCCAAAAGTCTGACCCCTCCAGACACAAGTTAAAAAACAGTTCATTCAATGCTTGTACACACAAAGAAATCGAGAATGACTGCTCCCAGAGCCTTCTGCATGGAGGTGTACCTAACACCGCTTCACTAACATCATCACCACTGTGTTGCAGGGCCTCCGGCTTCTGTGTGTCTTTGTCTCGCTAGCTCATACTCTCGCCTTTTCTCCCATCATATGCCGTTTACTCATGGGCTTCCTCTTCCTGTCCTCCTCTTTCTTCCCCTTTATGTCTGTTGTATCTTTTTCATGGCATCCATCATCCCTCCTCCATCTGTGTTCAGGAAGGCAAAAAGTCCATGCAGGTTTGTTCTACACGTCATGAGCTCTGCTTGTTGATTACATGGTATTAGCAATCAGAATGGGTTTGCTCCACTTGATCCGTTAGCATCTTCCTGAAGTTTTAACCCAGGTTAAATGGGCTGATCATATAATAGGTTATCGGATTCCTGCATGCGTTGGATATTCTGGTGTTTTCTTTAACTGGTAGACCTGTCTTGTTTTTGAGCAGCTGCTGTCATACAGTGATGACTATACTCAGGTGAAACATTACCTGCTTCCTTGGCATGATCCTTCACCAAAACTCGCCTCTTCCTATCTAACCAAATATGTCTCTATAATCCAAAATTGCCTCAGAGAGTAGCAGGACAATAAAAGGCTATTTGGACTATTGAGATGTCAAGCTCCCTTGAAATTCACTCCTCTCCTTTTTATTTTCTTCTCTTGGCGATACATCGTGTCACCATGGGTTCTTCATGTACCCAGGTTGTATCCCTGAACTCCCCCATCCCTGCTTCCTCCACTCCCTCCCTCACCCTCTTTCCCTCTCCCTTGTGTGTCTCCCCAGTCAACTCCTTTCTAAAAAGCGGGGTCTCTTCCGGATTCATGCTGGCCGCAAGCAGAGGTATCCACAGCAACAAGCTTGTGCACGGGGCACGTCGCTAAATAAAAACACGACTCTTACTCCTTTAACTGCTTGTGCTGCTTACTTGTGCCTGAATCCTTGAAATGTTTGTGCGGCGATGTAGTGCCTGTTGAAGCATCAAACCACTCACAGCTTGTGAGTTAACGTTACATTAATCTTTTAATTTTGTCGAAGATGCTCTACATTCTGGTCCACAAATATTTGCCTTTATCCTTTGCTTTAAGAAATGTTGTATATTTAAGTTTTAGTCATACATACTGGAGAATCTAGAGCTAAGTCCTACATCAGGGGTACTCAATCTGATCTCAAAGGGCTGCAATCCAGCAGATTTTCAATGTATTCATCCTCTAACATGACTGTCTCTAATAAAGGAGTCTTTGCACAGAACCTGATGGGCTTTTATGGGCCATTTCCATTAGTACCTACTCTGTTTTTTACTCTATGAGCTCAACTCTACTCGACTCTACTGGTTTTCTTTTATAATTCGGGACCCTCTAATGTAGAAAAGGTTCTGAATGTGTCATCACGATAGAGATATTATGACGCTGCCAACAATAAGAGCTGCAGAAAGTAAGTTGGTTTTGGTTCGGAAGCTGCCACCCGGATCGCTATTAATATCACCGTAGTGGAAGCACCCTGAAGCCTGGTAGAGCTGAGTAGAGCCGGGGAGAGTAGGTACTAATGGAAAAGGTCTATTAGAGTGATTTAATTTGATTCGGGCCAAACATGCTGGATTGCGACTCTCATGACTGAATCATTAAATCCATGCTTCCCCTCTCATGAAAGTATTTGATGTAAAAATCTAATGTTCCAAGCAAAAACTTTAAAAGTTTAAAAAGCTTGTGAAGTTTCATGCTGTGCATCGGTTTCCTGTCTTTGTGCTTGATTGTTTTTACTGCTTTTGAAAGAGCTGCAAAACACTGATCAAGCATTCTTATTCCAAACTAGGCAAAATTGACTTTGTGTGCCATGTGATCATGCTTGTGCCGTATTTTTGCAGGGTTTTTAAGTGCTTCTGTTTGCATGCAATATTCTTTCACTGCTTTAGAAGCATTAAGTAAAGTTTAAGATCCTGAATGCACCCAGACCATTTACTTCCTTTCCTACTGGCATGCAACAGTCTTTTACTCTATCTTCCCCCCTTTCTTCCAGTCTAGCTGAAGCATTTCAGATTGCTTGCAGGAAATGCTGTTTCCACTAACTTTGCTTGGCTATTTAAATTTTAATTTAAATGGTCGGTTGCTGTGCATCACATACAAGACAAAGAGTATATCATCGGATGAAAAAAAATGTTTGAGTGAACAAGGTGGCTGAAATTGCTCTGTGGTGCATGACGATTGCGTTGCCTTATGGATCCGTGACAGTATGCAATAAGTGGCTGTAGAGTGGGAGCTGTCCACAACAGCATGCTACAAAAGCAGCATTAGGGGTCAATCTTTTGTAAAATGGCTGCCAAATAGCTATTTTCCTGTGAATAGGTGACTTCACATATCTGGCTGACTTGGCCTGTGGTGAGTGGTACTGAATACACATTGAGACATGTTTTGTACGGCTGCATATTATTTCGATGCTTAAATACTCTGCTGAAGGGATGAAGGGATTAAGGTGACTTCTCTGATGGTAGGTGGAGTCTTTTTTGCCCTTGCAGCATTACTGCAAGTCTTGAATCAGGTTTCAGTCTGATTTTGCTGATTCAGATGCTAAGATAGACACATTAAATAAGCACGTCTTTGGGACAGAATCAGTGCTTAGCTGTGTTGAGTGGTGTCTATGGTCAAACTGTCTATTCTGAGTCAGCGACTCTGTCTTCCACTGAGACGAAATATCTGTTTGTGCCTCTGTTTTGTCTGTTTTTTTTTTTTGTTATAGCTATTAATAAAGTCTAAAGTCATCTTTTTTCCACTCTGTTTCTCTCTCTCTCTTCCTAACTCACCTCTAACAAACTCAGGCTGCCAACCTGCTTCTTTCCTGAGCTCCCAGGATAACACAGCATAGTTATATTTAAAAGCCAAAGCATCGGTTGAACAATGCAATAAACAGCAGACTGTCTACATGTCTTTAACTGTTTTTCATTTCCCCATCAGCAGTAAGATGGGCTTCCGTGATCGGATCAGGATGAACAATTCCCGTTCTTCCCAAACCATTCGGAATAAGGCGTCGCCACTTCCCCCTGGCTCCAGTGTCCGCCGCTCTCCCAGCCAGGAGAATGTCGCTGAAGCCACCAGCCCTGGAAAGGTCCAAAAGAGCTGGAGTTTCAATGATCGCACTCGCTTTCGCACCTCTCTTCGTCTTAAACCTCGTCCACCTGCGGATGGTACACAACACACACACACTTTTCATTAGCATTGAGAAAAAAAAATCACAAGGTTGCTGACTCTATCCCTGTGCCTGCGCTTAGTGGAAGGCCTTGGAGAGGACAGCGTGGAAGACAGACCATACTGTGACGTGGCCATGGAGGACGTGATTCCAGCAGTGAAGACACTTATAAGAGCTGTCAGGTGAGTCTTTGTGTGAACAGGATATTTATTGTAGCTTTTTCAAAGTTAATGACACGCACATTTAGTTTTAGAATCATTAAATAACCTGAGATGCATGTTTTCTTTTTTAAACCCTGTGAGAAATCTGGACACACACGGTGCACCTCCATCTAGGCGCTACCCTGTGCAAATACAGCTGACAGGGTGGAAATGTCCACTTAGGAGAGGTAACTGAACCCTCCTGCAGTCAGGGATTGTTCCCTCGGGTGACCTTGTCGCTAATTCAGTTGGTCGCCTGTAAGGTGGCATGAAAAGGTGGCTGATTAGAAAGCTCACACACACATAAATGCGAGCACCATTCAGATGGCGTATCACAATACAGTGCAACTGAACAGAGACAAATTATTCTGTACACATGAGACAAGGATATCTGTAACAAAGTTAAATAAGATGACTGTTGATACTGATGTCAGTTTCTATCCCTGATATCTCTTCCTGTAACTTGAGAACCACTGCAGTTACAGTAAAATGTGGATATTCCAACAAAATGTGCCTCATTAACAGCTGTGCTCACGAGACGTCATTATAATAAATATTGCTTACCATACTGGAAAATATGCATGCAATGTAAAATAAAAAGGAAATGATTTACTCTATTTGAAATTATATTCAATACAGCTATAAAGAATATTATTAAATGCAGCTTTAGATTAATTTTTCTCCTTTTTAGCATAAATATGGCCTAAACATGACCCAAAGTAAGCAAATGCAAACTGAATAAAATAATGTGTCTGTTCGAAAAGTGTGTAAACCACATCGTAACTGCTGCAAATCCCACATCCATCAGTAAGTGTGGCTAAAAGTTTGTGGTAACTCTTGAACTGAACAGCTTTAGCTCTTCACCTTACCTTGTTTCACTCATAGCATAGTAACACTGGAATATATCCATATATCCATGGCTGAGAACGCGCCCGTGTGCCAATACAGCAGCAAATCCTCTGGAGCGTTTGCAGCTACCGTGCATGCTGATAGAAGTTGCTGCTTCATGCCTTCCTCTGCTGACCTGTATGTTGCTTTGCATTTGCTTGACAATATTTTTATAATCCCTAATGAAACTGGTAATGATATCAGCACAAAATCTGTCATTAGGTAGCCGCATCAGCTTTTCTCTATGTGCTGCACAGAAAACAGCAATTTCTGCATTGTGCATTTAGCTTCATTTCCTGTGCAGTCCTCCAAAATGCCTCAGAAGGACATCTTGTGAAAGTGCAGCAGAGAATTTCTGACTCTGGAGGACATGCAAATATAGATTTTTTAATTCACTGTGATCAGTTCAAATTAATTGTCAATATTGGTCATTCTGGCCTGAACCCAACAAAACAAGCTTAACCGTAGTAATAATGACAAAATACATTTAACTTGAAAAAACTTATAACTTTTTCTAACAGCTTCTTCATTTGAGTTTAGGCAAACCGCATAAAAGCAGAGCAGAGCTGTGCATGCTTCTTAACAGCCCCATCATACATAAATTTATCTCATGGTGGACATAAGAACCTAAACCTTGTGAAGACCTTTATTTATTTCAAAGTTCCCAGTCTTTGCAGCCTGTTATGTGTCTTGCTCCAGAAGGTATCATTCTTGTCCAACCCTTCCTGGGAACATCTGTTATAATCTAGATTATTTTTAACGTGCTTATTTGTTGTGGAGTTTTAACACGTTTAAATACCACATTACTACAACAATGATTAAAAGAGATAAAATTTAAAAACATGTGAGAAAGAACTCAGGTTTATTCATTTCTACCATCAGTCATTAATCCAAAAACCAGATTCTTCTTACACCTGTGCAGTTTACATCTATAAAAAACACAGAGATGTGTGGCAGTAAATTTTACATGTTTGACTTCAGAGTAGAGTAGTTATGAGTCATTCCTAATGTTGTTTTGCAGCAGGGATAGTGAAGGTTTGGACATTTATAGCTGCTACTTCAAAACAGTCATTTAGAAATGTAGAAACAGGTGAGCAACAGAGGATATGAAGTGATTCATGGTGCAGAATGTGTTTTGCTTTACAAATAATACAAATTATTCTTGAAATTATTATAAATTATTATAATTATTATTTCTTTCTCTTTTGGTTTCCAAACCGTGTTTAAATTTTTGTTTAAGTAAATTTGGGGTCAGTTTTTTCCAATGAAACCACATTTTCAGTTTCACACATTTAAGATGTAATTCATCCATCCATCCATCTTCTACCGCTTAGTCCCAAATGGGGTCGCGGGGGGGCTGGAGCCAATCCCAGCAGCCAAC
>JBAMHX010000019.1:12630850-12644634 GCA_037177515.1 Pseudomugil tenellus
ATATAACCATTTATTACAATGTGATATTTTATAATTCCTATTTATAATCTTCTGGTTCCTGGAGCAGATGACCAAAATCTTTGTGTTCTACAGAATTTTCAGCACAGTTTTTATCAAAAAATTATGAAAAATGAAAGAAAATTTATCATATGTGTCCTGCTGGGTTCTTGTAAGCGTTTTCCCATAGAAGGTGGTTGTTGTTCTCGGTTGTGTTTACATTTGGCTTCATCTTTGCATGTCAGTTTTACCTTGCATACGTGGATTGCACAGTGAACTTTGTTCTGGGCTTCCTGGAAATGCTCCTAATGCATGCAGGGATTTCCAGTAGATGCATGTTTGTAACACAGTCCTACCTAAGGGCAGATGAGATCAGTTAATGTTTAAA
This sequence comes from Pseudomugil tenellus, assembly GCA_037177515.1. Taxonomy (NCBI): domain Eukaryota; kingdom Metazoa; phylum Chordata; class Actinopteri; order Atheriniformes; family Pseudomugilidae; genus Pseudomugil; species Pseudomugil tenellus. Next base: position 12,631,236 of record JBAMHX010000019.1, read on the forward strand.
TTTTCACACTGTTTTTACAGGACTGACCCATAAGATGCTCACGGTTTTAGTGGATGGGTGGATAAATGCAGAGGGTGACTTGCTTTTGAGTAAGAGCATTAAGACCACATCCCCTGAGTCGGTCCCTGCACGGGTGCATGTATAAATGAGTGGAGGAACAAAGAATATGTGCGGCACTACCTGAGGCCTCTTCTTTTCTTCTCTTACTTTTGTAAACAGGTGACGTCAGCATACAGACAGAAAAGCATGTGTTAAAGAAAGCATCTGTGCAATGTTTTCCATATCTCCTTCCAGCGGACAGGCAACCTGACCAGCATTGACAAGCGTTGCCTTCACTGTTCAATGTTTTGTTTTGACTCTCTGGGAGTCAAAGAATCTGTTTCCCTTCACTGAGTTTTCTAATTAATATTTGTTGTTGCAACACTTAGGCAGAAATGTTTTGGTATCTGATAAATGTATGTTTGCAGTTTGAAAAGTACAGAGTAAACAAGATGACAAGTCTCTGCAAGCAACAGAGTAACATCTACTTGTGGTCTTCACTCGATTAGACAACATAGCTGGAGGGAATGACTTTGCTCCATTATGTGTGATCTTCTGCGCTGAGGAAACCATGGAGGTTAAATCAAAGTGAAAAAGCACCATCAAAGATATTTTTAATAATTTATAGCTACCACAGTTGAGCATTTAGGATCTGTCTGGTGATAAAAGAGATTTTTTTCTTTATATGAGTGTCTGACTGTTACGCTGTGAAGTTTTACTGTATTAAGATATTGAATACATTGTTTTTTTTAATTAAAAAATAAACTGCTTATAAATAGCATTTTAACACATTGGTGTTGGTACTTCAGCCAGTGTTTCTGTAATAATTCAGTATTTTTAGAAATATATGACCATTTGCAAGCTTTCTGCACAGTTACTTAAAATTTTGTGATGGAGCATAATGACTAATAGAGCAACTGCTGAGTGGATGAATCTGATCAAACAGAGCTAGGATTTTGCTGACATAAAGGGAGCTTTTTAGCAGTTTCGTTATTTTATGGCTCAATGATTCAGGATCTTCTCAGTCAGAATAAGCCATCTGCAAGTCAGTGGTTTTTACAACCAATTTGAGTCTGAGCTGACAGACATGTGAGGGTGGCAAAGGTGACAGACTCACTGACCTTTACCACATTGTGCTATTAATTTACCTGTTTCAAATGTGTAAGCCAGGTTTTTGTCTGACATTGTGATATCACAAAAATGGTTTAAATAAGTACTTAAAAATGTTAAAATAACATTGGGTGACAAGTTTAAGATCATCTTGAAATCTTTTGAGAAATTATACCTTATCAACATCCACTAGCCAATAACTGCTATGTGCCTTTATTTACTAGTTATCCATGTATTCTATACAGTTTAATTAAACTCAACATTGGACCAGTTCACAATTTGAATAATCTCTGTAAAATTCACGGTAATCCAGTCACAATTTTAATTTTGATATTTAACAGTTTCTAATTACAAGCACGACCCCAATGAACTGACCATGGGTCCACAGCAAAAGAGGGATCAGGAGAGTGTCATTCCACTTAAGCCTGGAAGACATGAGCCAGAAATGTTGCTGTTTATTTCCACCACTCAGCATCCAAGTGTTTCCTGGCAATTTATTCATGACAAGCTTTATTAACACATACAAAGGGTCCATGAATAGCAAACAGATAATTAGGTTTGGTGAAAAATGAGCAGTTTTTCTCTTTTGAGAAGTATTTTGCAAATTCATCTTTCTGTCAGTATATTTATCCCTTACTCAAGAATTTGCCAACTTCCTCTCTCTATAGTTTCAGATCTCAAAAGAGATTTTTTTTCCATGACTGTGAGGGGAAAAATATTTTTTTCCTGTTCTCCAGTGACCTTTTAAACCTTTTCTGATACATACTTGGCACTGACATTAACTGGCCATTCCTGTGAAGGTGCGTGACCTTTTTCATAACAATGAAAAACCAGATTATTTTCTTTCATATATTTTTAATATAATTAAACACGATATACCGTGGACCACTGATCTGTACATAAAATAGGGGTGTTGCCCATGCTATGCCCATGAAACATTGGCATGGAACTGACTTTGACAGAGATTTTTTAATAGAAACCTGTTCTAACATAACTAACTGTTAAAGATGTGAGCATGTTTTAAAATAGAAATCACTTGAAATAGTTCAACAACCACCTATCAATCTTTAGTTCAGAAAAACTTTTTATTGTGGGCAGTCTAAGGTACACCTGTGCACTAATCATGGTGTCTGATGAGCATCTTGATGTGGCAAACCTGTTAAGTGTGGATGGATTATCTCAGCAAAGCAAAGGTGCTCATCATCACACATTTAGACAGTTTTGTGACCAACATGTAAGAGAAATGGTAATATTGTGTATCTGGAATGAATTTTAGATCTTTGTCATCTCATGACAAATGGGAACAAAAACAAAAGTGTTTTGTTGAGTGTACATTAAATTATACTCCACTGCTAAAACATTGAAGAGGATCTACATAGATGGACTAGCCTCCCCATTATCTTGTTTGGGAGAATTAATTGCATTGCATATTTTACCAAGGTTACAATATCTTCTTCAGTCATTGCCTATTGCACTACCCCAAACCTTTTGAAAAAAAATAACAAAATTTTGAGACAAGAATATCATTGGAGAAACTGACATGGGATTATAAATAGGATAAATAATTATTTATTGTACAAAATAAAGCCCCAGTAATAATTTTAATCATGCATCTAAATCCAGTCCATTATCCTGCTTGACAGAAATAAGAATATCACCAAAGCAAAACAAACTTATTCCCTGGACTCTGAACAACAAAATTGTGAAAGCCTAGCATTATAATGGAATCCATATTTTGGAGGACTGCTTTAAAAATGCATTTTTCATGACGTTTGAACAACTAAAAGCCAAATATCGTCTGTCCAACAATATTTTCTTCTGTTACCTCCAACTATGGTAATTTCTAAGGAGCTAAGGAGTTATTGGGATAATAACTTGGCTTTGCCCACACTCACTAAGATAAAAAAGGTTGATACACGACAGTGGAACATGTTGGTTTATTTCAAAACTGTATACAGTGTTGATGACTGAATGCCCTAAACCACACCTATATAGATCTAAGGAAAGGTAGGAATGAGACTTAATCATTGAGAAAAATTACAAGTCTAAACCTGATTTGTCTGACTTATGTGTCCGATGTGCCATGGACGTGGGCTTCTTCCTCCACCGTATCTGGTCATCTGTGAAGCTGAGAAAATTCTGGTTTAATTTTTTTAATGTTCTGTCTAAAATTACACAAACTTCATTGCATCTCAATTCAGAATTTTGCTTGTTAAGAAACTTTATGAAAATTTATAAACCAATAAACACATTTCAAATTACATCTTTGGAAATGGCCTTTGACTTGGCCAGAAAGTGTGTCGCTGTCACATAGAGGTCTGATTAGTATCTGCCTATATTTAGAAATGAATTACTGTGTATTTTCAGGAAAGATAACATACTGTCTTATGAAGGAATACAATACTTTTGTGAAAATTTGGCAGCCCTATTTAGACCATCTAGACCATCATAACTATCTGTTTATGACATTGGGTACTTATAATGCAAAGTATACTTATAATAATATAGGAGTACCCCCTTCTTTGAGGATGTTGTTGTTGTTTGTTATTTATCCTGTTTTTATTACTAAAAAGCAAAAATAAAATGTGAAAAAAATATAAATCACTTCAAAATGACACAAATTCCTGATATTTAAGTTATGATTTGAGTCATGAAGCTTCCTCTTATTTTAAAAAACAAAAACATCAGCTGCCACAGCTCCAACTACAGAGATGAACAAACAGTCCATTTAATTTTCCCAAACGCCAGAAACTTCTCATTTAAAAAAATACTGTATGGGAGTTTTTTGTACACCTGCTAAGATCTTTGAAAACATCAAGATCCATTACTGACACACTCTGGACTTCATCCACGTGTGCTGCCAACACCCCCAATTTTTGTTTACAACCATCTACACACACCCTACATATTCCTGGAACAGGAAATGCACCAGAGAAATAGGGATGGATATGTGTCAACTCCTCCATAAGGTCAGAAGAACAGACCTCCACCCTGACACAGAGCAGCTGGGATTCTCGGCCGTGCTGAGTTGCGCCGTGGGGTGACAATTATCCGAAGACCAGGAAAAAGAGAAGGATTGTTTGTGACTGTGTGTGTATGTGTTTGCGGGACTGTCCCACTCCTTTCGCTCGTCATTTCTGGTCTCAGTGCTTGTTTGTTTTTCCTGAATGCTCAACATAAACAAACTGAAAGCAGATTCAGATAGTTGCAAAGACATCTTAGACTGCAATTTTTCTGTGAATATGTTCATGCATTGCTTTTCCCCAGAGTAATAGTAGACACTATTGTTTCATATGTGTCCTCAAGCAGCCTAGTTCAGTCTATTTTTAGGAAATTAGCTCAAAAACAGAAGCTCCACTGATCTAAAATCAGTTTTCATTTTCTGCCTCTGTTTTCCTGATCTCCATGATGCTTAAACATCTGGAGGTCTTGTTAAGGCCTGAGTCACAGCTTTCTGAGTCAGGTCTACATATCACATGCACATATAATTCTCACGACACACCACCTACAGATATTGTGAGACATATTTCTTGTAAGAATCCTGGATGATTCATCCTCATTGTCTTCACTAATGAACTAGAAGTGAATCACACATATTCCCCTCTCTGGTGACTTCCTCCTTTGATTCTGGAGTTTGTAAATTTTGTCTGAGGGTCTCCACACACTCATACACACCCCTTCTCAAGCAAGGGACTACAATAAAGTTCCTGTTTTGTAACAGTGATGCATCAAGCCTTTTCTTCTGAATGAGTGAATCATCTCATGCCAGTAAGTGCAAAATTCTTTACATGTTAGCACAGCTAAAGCATGTATACCGAAGGTATAATAATGACTGAAAAGGTAACAATAAATACAATCAACATAGCTTAGGGTGCCTGACTTCAGGAGGTTACGAAAGAGGCGTTAAAGCGTAATTACAGCATGGTTTTACACAGAACTGCTTCACTTTGCCAACATACCAAAATAAGTTCTCTGCAAGCTTTTCATGCCTCTTACTGTTACGTGGTTAAAACACTGGGTTTCAAGTGACGCACCCAGAATGAAGACAGCAAGAATAAACAAAAACAACAAAAAAGAAAAAAAAATGCTATGTAATGGCTGTGAAAAAAGTCGATACACCACATCTATAATGCTGTAGTAACCATTGCAAATAACAATAACAGTAAAATATTAAGCATATTCATGTTCTTGTGCTAATACTCACTTAGTGTTCATTTGGGTTTCTACAATTATTCACTTGAAATATTTGTTCTTTACAAATGAATTATTCACTTGTTTTTCTTTTGCAGTGCTTTAATTTCCTTTTAAAAAACAAACTTACAAACTTACATCCATCCATCCATCCATCCATCCATCCATCCATCCATCCATCCATCCATCCATCCAATTCAAGGTGTGTACTCTGCCCCTCGCCAGCAATCATATGTAAAGGGGGGGTTACACGGTGGACAGGTCGCCAGCAGCATCAAGTCATTTAACTGTAATGATCACATACATGTTTTTTTTTTTCTCATACACAACAAGAGGAAACATAATGCTGTTGTGTAAAATTAAAGTACCAGTCCTACAAGCATCAAGAGAGAAATACAACTAATTAAAATGTTTCTGCATCTGAACTGAAGTTAGCATGAAATATTGTTTAATAAAGGAATCGTCATGTAGGGTTTAGATCAAAATGTTGTGTAATATGAGATGGAGACCAGCAGATATCAGCAACAAAAGTTTACAAAAACACTATTCTCACTTCCTGATTGATTAAGATGGACATTAGGGCGATACATTTAAAAAGTGATTAAGATTTGACCTAAAACACATTCTTAAAAAAAACATTTTGTGGCCCCTCTTAGTCTTTATTGAGCTGGTACTGGAAAGGAAACGGCGGCAGAAAGAGTGAAAGAGTTATGCTGTTTCTAGCTTCTTGTTACTCCTGTAAATGTTAAATGGACTTGTACAGCACTTTTCCAGTCATGTTGCCCACTCAAAGCACTTTACACATTTATACATTCACACCCCGATAGGCACATCGGGGGGAAACTTAGGGACTCAGGCGGAGACTGGAATCGATCTCACAACTTTCCAGTTGAAAGACGACTGCTCTTCCACCTGAGCTACAGTCGCCCTGTAACAGATTAGTTGATCCCCCACCCGCCTGAAATATATATATGGCCTGAAAAAAATATAAAATTATAAAGCCATTCTGAGTCTGAGCACTTCATTATATTTACTGAGACAGAAGTAGTCTCCCTTTGTGCAGTCAGTGCAATTTCCCATACATAATCTGTGTACCCCTCCATCTAACACCCTGCTGTGTCCTACTTATTGATTCGACCATTAGCTTATTGATTACAGCCAGGCAGGGGGTTTAAGAAACAGCTGTGTCTTTTTTCACAACTCTTTGTCTAGTGAAGCCGGAAACAAAAGACAAATGTGTTTATTAATTTATTTCTATGCAGTTTTCAGTTCACTTACTCATATAAACTCACATTTCTATATTAATGCTTACAATGTAAACAGCAGGTTGCTTTCAATAAACTTTCTGGTATTTTATTTATGTTTTTGCAATCATACTGTAGCGTATCAAAGACACTAAATTCAAAATAAATAAATGAATAAATAAATAAACTAAGAAACAAACAAATAAATAAAACAATTAATAGATAAAGAATAATTCCACACAGGAATATACAAATCAACATCTAATTCAATTATTAGATTTCATGGAGCTTCACAAATTAATTTAATTAAATCAAACCTGCTTTTTCTTGTCTGTCATTGATTTAGTAAGTCCAACTTGGACTGAGTCTATTCTGTTTGGAAAGAAGAAAATGTTCTAAAACAGATGCAGAAAGAAAACATTCATAATATGAAGTACATTCAGAGAATTTAATTTCCCTCTAAATCCTGCCAAAATGACACTCCAGAGGTTTGTTTGTGAGTTTCTAGAAGCTCAGAGATCCTTCGCAGCCTATCCCATAATTTCCGAGCTGCAGTTATGCAACCTGCATCCAGAAGGAGGAGTAAGAGGGCGGAAGTCCTCGCCACAGTTACCACCTCAAGTAGGTGTGATCCCACATTGGAACAAGCAGACACAGGAAAGTCAGGGATGTTGGTGAAAGTGGAAGCAGAGAGCGACCGTGGGAGAAACAGCAGTCTGAATATAGATGTGTCTGAGTACAAGTCACTCTGCAGGTCCCGGTCTGATAAGAGGAAACACTTGCAGAGATAGCCAACCTGTGGGAGTAACAGGGAAAGCAGTGTGTTTGTGTATGAGAGACAGCAGCAGTAGGCACTGAAGCATGGGACAGAGCTGAGTGTGGAGAGTGGGGGGGTCAGGGGGAGTGGTTAGATGTACTGCCTGTCTGTATATAGAGAAGGCAGAACAGATCCTGTCAGTGTGAGGAACAGAGAAGGGACGCTGACCTTTAGGACAGACTCTACCTGGGAACCACGTCCTGAGCAACAAATTAACACATCTCCACACTTATCTGTTGGATTACAAAAATAGGATTCCTCTCTCATCTTAAGGTACGGGAAGTTTTTGTTTGCTTTACTTTTCAATACCACCTCCTTTTCCATGGCATTCCAGGCAGGTGCAGGCTGAAAGTCATCTTGGCTCGCACTCTACTCAAGTTACTTTGAACATCTTTCTGAGCTAAATAAAACTCATGAAGTCCAGCAAAACATTTCTCTTTTGATTTCTTACTTTGAATTATTACATTATTACATGATAGCTGTTACCACATATTTACCGTGGAGGTGTGAGATCCTTTCAAAAACCTTTTGTTTTGGTTCAGTGAATGTGTGGCTTGTTCTCTTGTGTAAGAATACAGAAACCGCTAATCCCTTCACTCACCTGTTACAGTGCAAGCCTCATTAGACTGAATTTTAAAACAAATACTCTCCACTGTTCTGTTGGTCTTTTCTCTAATATAATGAGTAGAGAACAGTCAAGGACTGTAACACAGAGGGAAAAGGAGCCAAACGGGCTTTCATGCAGATACACGGAGCATTGAATGAATTATCTGGTGGGTGGAACTGTCTCAAAGTTCAGCCGTGTCAAAGAAAGTAAAAGAACAGCATGCAGAAGCATAGGATGTTAAAAGCTCCTGCATCTAATATACAAAATAAAGCTTGATCCTTAGTCAGTAGTTCTGAGCCATGAAAATAGTATGGTTTACTTGATGACAAGGTTTTAAAATTAATGCTAGTAAAGCTAATTGTAGGCTTTTATTTTTTTTAGGACAAAGCTTTTCCAAATAGTTGCCATTACATTTAATTTCTTCAAAGAAAAATACACAGCGATGCTGTTGAATGCTAGCTGTAACTAGATGTCTCAATTATTCACCATATTTTTTATTGTGACTGTGGTTCTGAAGCTGTGATGTGAGTCCAGCTGTGATGCAGAATTTTTGATGTCTCAACTGTGTGATGTTTAAATGATCATGTCTGACTATGTGCTTATGAGCGGGTGGGTGCGAGGGGTCATCTGTCCTACGGCTGCAGTGTAGGATCAGTAACTTGGCAGCTGCTGTTCTGGGCACTGATGGACCATATGGCAGCATTTTTGACACCAACATGAAATAAACTAGCTGGAAAATAATAGTGTTATGCTTTTAAAGTTCCAAGATATGGGATTATTAATTTGTATTGGTTCTTATGTTTTAGTAAGGGTGCAAGTAAGAGTGATGTTCACACAATACTTTAGGTTAACTATTATCACTGCATGCGAAAACTAAAACAAAAGCCCTTCAAATGTTACATTTATCCTAAATGAACAATAGCAGTCGATTGTTTTGTGGGTTAATTCACAAGAGCTAAGCAGCTCTGCACACAGAGGCTAAAAGTGAAGTGTTTGATCATCCCTGACAGTTTGACCTGAAGGCCTCAGCAGCTCAGAGATCTGCCTGGTGGGTGTTTTATTGCACTGCTGCCTATGTCTGCCACAACAAAACACTTGTTTAAGGGAGGGGACCTGCCCATCCCATACTGCCATATGCTTTTGTGTGTGTGTGTGTGCACGTGTGCGTGCGTGTGTGAATTGTCTGTGTGATTCAGCAAAAGGCGCAGTCATGCAGAAAATAGCACAGCAAAGATCTTTTCCAGAACCTTGCTTTATGTGCAGTGCTCATTGTGAGCAGAGATCTGATTGGGCAATTAATAATGATCATTTTCATGTAAGCAGCATGCCAACTCCTCCTATTGGTGGACTTCCATTAAGATAATCAACTACTGTACTCATACTCAGAATTATTTAAGTTTGTCAACCCTAAAGGTGAGATTAGAAACATGCACGTGTGCACAGAGACACTATACATGGGTATTGAACGAATAATGTAACTGTGAAAATATCTAAAAAGCAAATGTACTTCAACAATTGTTTTACTTCAACAATTTTATATATATATATATATATATATATTTATTTTATTTTTATTTCTTTTATTTACTGCATCCTATCAGTTTGCTTTCTCTGTGAGGCACTTTGGAAGGACTGTATGGAAGGTGCTCTATAAATAAATCTTACTTACTTACTTACATTTTAAATAAAACCTTAGTGTTACTACAGTCTGGCATGGCACCTGTAATGACCCCATCACCCACCATTCAACACATTTTGAGCACACCATGTTTCTGTCCTTGAAAGGTTGTTTTGCTCCTCTGTCTTGCTAAGTGTATTTTCATACTTAGCAGCCGTTTGTCTTGGCAGCTTATAAGCAAAGTTGGGAGAATAAGTTGACTATCTCCAAGGATCACATGGGTTTCTATTTGGACCATGAGTGGGAAGCTTTGCTGGAAGTTATCTTTAGTGAGTGAGTGTGTGTGTGTGTGTGTGTGCTCTCTATCAAACTTGTGCATGAGTGAATTACACAGCAGGATGTGCATGGTGTGTGTGTAACCTCATCCCCTTTGATCCTGTTTAATGTGAAGTATTTTCACTTTCTCTACGTGAACAAAGCTGATTCATGTGTTATATAACAGACACTACACAATCACATGACTTAAATAAAATAATCATGAATTAATATCTCATCTACTGTCTCCTTCCTGTTACAGACTGATCATGCAGCACATCTGCTTGGCTGTGGCAGTGGTGCTCCTAGTGGTGGGAGAAGGAACTGCAGACAGAGTCCTGTCCAGAAGAGTCAAGAGGGAGCTCGCCAGCCCTCTTCATGTTGGTGGCATCAGGGACCCATTTGGCTCGTACTGCCAGAGGAGAGGTGGCTGCTGTCCTGGCAGAGATGACCAGTGCACAGTACCTTACCTGGACACAATCTGCTACTGTGACTTGTTCTGCAACCGCACAGTGTCAGACTGCTGCCCTGACTTCTGGAACCATTGTCTGGGTGTTCAGCCACCTTTCATTGGTATGTAAGACACAACACTTGTGATGGGAGTGGTGATACTGGTGTGTAATGTGCAGAAATCAAAGCTGGTACCACAGAAATAACCCAATGAGAAAGTGGGTTCATGACTATATTGTGTCTCTTGCTCAACTGAAGCAACATAAATTCCCTAATTTGCATGTTGAAACCTACAAACTATCAGAACACCCTGCGGGGTGAAACCATTGCATACAACGCTCTAATGTATAAGAAATAATTTTATACTTATGTGTATTTTTTCTTTATATTTCTTCCATGAACTATTTTTCCATCACAATATTTACATTTAAAGAATAATCAGTTTCATAATAGATTAAAGGGATGGTGACTTAGTACAAAGATTATATCTTAAAATTTTAACCAAGAATATTTTCTTCTTTCTTTTTTTGGAAACTTTAAATAAGAACTTTTAAATTTTATTCTGAAATCAAAATGAACTCATATGGGAACATAACTGTGTCACTAAAGTGTCATTGTATTGACTGAATATAACAGAAGCATAAAACACTCCTTTTCTCTGGGTGTTAACTCATGTCCCATAAGGTTGTAAGAACTACACGTAACCATGTCACCACCCAGCTCCTGCCTCTTTAAGAGGACTTTATGACTTGTAAAGGGAGACACTTGAGATAATGCTTGTATGAGTCAAATTTATTCCTTCAGAAAGTGAGGACTGTAGTGTAGAGGATGTTACTACAGGTCATATTTAAGAGTAAAAGCAGAAATAATAGAGAAGTGGTTGGCTTTGTTTGGGTTCAAACTTACCAGAGAAGTGTTTTATTTCATTCTGTCTGAAAACAGAACTCCATTCACATTCAAACTACTCCTTTAAACAATTTCAAGTGGTTAAATATGTATCAAGCCAACTTTTTTTTTCTTAAAAAGTGATAAAATGCTAAGTTTAATTTTTAAAAAAAACATAGCGAAATAAATAATAGAGATGCAATGTTATCCCTCCTGACTAAAAGGCCTAAAACAGAAAGTAATAAAAGCTGTCTCATACTCAGCCAAATAAGTCGGACTGTGCTCATCTCAGAATAAATTAAAACTGCATTTATACTCTCTGTGGGATTGTTGACAACCATCACAGAGTAACTCTTTTACTGCCTTATATAAACTACAGTGGGACTCCCTCACAGTTACAGAGCCACTCTCTCAGTACAGAGGTGCAAAATGCTCCAGTAAGCTAACACTATCTGAGAACTGTGCAGGGAAACTGTAGGTTTCTTATTAACGAAGACAAAAGAGGAGGGGTGGAAGCAAGAACCGATGGAGGTCGGGAGAAAGAATGTGGGCTATGTGGACGGTGGGAGACAGACAATGGGAGGTAGATAGATGGGTCTATGCAGGCATGTGCGCCCAGGTCAACAAAGTAGTGTATTTGTGAGCTACAACAGACATATTTCACCACACATCTAGTCAGGAGGAACGATACGTCACATAAGGAGAAAGAAAGTGAGCTTGACAACAATAACTCAGTATTTATTGTCACTAATACTTTAAAACACATAATGTATGTTTAGCAATGTTAGGTCTACAAACACTCCATCTGTATCAACGTGTAATATGTTGCTTGCTGACACTTTGCAGTAACTGAGTTATGACGAACTGGGTTAGACAGCTGTGAGGTGGAAGATGGGTGTCTAAGAGCTTTGGTCATAAATCGCATATATCAGTTTAGGGCTTCACACCAACCCACTGTAAATTCTCAGCCAGCTCATACCTCAAATTCCTCATGGAATTGACAGTGACATCTCCTTCCACTATAAATCAAGTAAATAAACCTTATCATGAATATGTCACCATGTCAATATAATTGTCCCAGAGACTTGAAGAGAAGTGGATTTTTTAAATATATATTAGGGATGTGTTTCTATTTTTTCATGGTATATGCAAATGTTAGGTTAACTTTGCAGCTAGTATATGTTTACACATGTTTTGAGTTTAACTATCCAGCAATAAGGCCTTCCCGTCTATGTAAATGAAGTTGATAAAGTGGAGTAAGCTAGTTAAAGCATGACCAAGAGCACTGGAAGCCTGGGAAGGGAGGAAAAAAGCTAACGCTACATTCCTACACTGGATTATTGGAGCTCACAGCTTCTTAGACCTCACATAATCTTTATTCATGTGTCTGTGTATCCCATAAACACACATTAGGAACCATTAATAATTTTTACTGTGAGTCCAGACTTGTTTGTAGAGTGTGAAGCCTAAGTGTAGTACACGTAAATCTCCATGTATGTATCTCTATATTTAAGGCTGTGCAAAGATTTCTTTGAGATTAGTGGTGGGATTATTGTTGTTTAGCCACATCAAATGTACGCATATTAAACTACCTCTTTTTGTCTCTTCTCAGGAGTCTGTGAAAGAAATGGAAACAGGTTCTTTACAGGGCAAACATACAAGGAGAACTGCAATTTATGGTATGTAAGCCCTCTTTTTTCATACATTTTTGTTTCAGCTGTATAAATCATGGGCTTTACCATTAAATGTCCCCAAAAGTAGCTTAAGGTTTCAGCTTTTTCTCCCACCTCCTTGCCGATTTGTCTCCACTGAGCTCTAAATGTACTTGTGCAAATATTTTGCTCAGTATGGGAAACAAACTGTTCTGTTCTTTAAAAAATGATTTGCGTCATTACACCATCTTGTGTGTACATGGTTTTTGTAATTTATTCTAAACATCTGTGAAAAAAAGTACCATTATAAATGAAACAACTAGTGATCGTCCCATTTCAATTCAATTCAACTTTATTTGTAGAGCGCCATTTCACGACAATGTCAATTCAAGGTGCTTCACAGAGATCGGCCAATTAAAAAATAGCCTTATATAGGGAACCAGCAAGATTGCATCGAATCTTGACTTTGAT
>JBAMHX010000019.1:12654599-12668395 GCA_037177515.1 Pseudomugil tenellus
GTTTTTACATACGTATAAGTTTCTGTATGTTTGTTTGTTAGAGAGAGAGAGATAAAGAGAGTTAGAGGGGAGTTTTCAGAGAGTGATTTATATTATATTATATTATATTATATTATATTATATTATATTATATTATATTATATTATATAAGGTTTGGAAGATTGACATACTCTAAATCCACTTTTCCCTGTCTGGGAACATTGTGTGGACCTCCAATCTTATCAGCAATGTACAATGGTTCACAGTTCATGAATACACATGCACACACACACACACACTCAGATACTTGCCAGTTCCCTCTGAGGTGTGGGTGTGTGCAACTCAAGGGAAAATGTTGAATGCCTTTGATGAAATTGCTTAATTACTTTTAGATTAATCTGTGTTTTTTTATCCCGCCACTAAATATAGACCCATATGGAAGCTGTATTTGTGTGTGTGTGTGTTAGCAGCCTATATCTTATATCCCCGTTTGCCTTTTCTTGCAGCTATAATGGAGGTCCACGAGGACTTCTTTGTTTATAAGACGGGGATCTACAAACACACTGATGTCAGCTTTACCAAACCGCCGCAATACCGCAAACATGGCACACACTCAGTCCGGATCACAGGGTGAGTGAGTTCCTGCTGTACAGTCACTGTTCACGACAAAGTCTTGGCTTTCAAAATAACTGATTAGGGTCAACATAAACTTATTGGATTTTCAATGGATTTTAAGCTTTTGTGTTTAGGCTTGTAAGCTTATTCCCTGTTGGAGTTATGGACAAGAAGTCTGGATGCCAAATCCAACAAAAACTGAGCAACATCTTGAGGAAAACATTTTTCTTTTTGAAAAAAAATAAAATAAAGCCTCATGTGCCTGTTTTTAACTACGTCTGCACAACATGTCTTTAAGAGCAGAAAAACACTAACAAAGGATAAATTGGGTGTTGTTGAGTAATGGTTTGATTCAAACTTTCACATGCACGTGTGTTTGCACACAGCCAAGAATGAACATGTGAATAAGAGTCCCTCCCAGACAATTGCTTTTGGAGACACACCTTGGCTCCACTCTTTCATCTTTCCCAGACAGCACCCCCCTCCTCCATTTAGTAACTCTGGCGACCACAAATATGCAGGCAGGTAGACGGCTGACACACCTGGAATTGTTCACCCCCACCTTCTGTCTTGTGTTATTCCCGTTCTCCTGTCACGAGCAGTGAGTAAGAGACAAGGCGCTAGAAATGCAATGACTCAGAGGCAGGTGGTTTTAAGAATCACAGTTTACTCAATGAGCCCAAAGGTGCTGCAGAGGTAGGGTTGATAAGAACTGGGAACAAATTTAATAACAGAACTCAGGAAAAGAGAAAAGTTTGTTATAAATGTAGATAAACTGCAACAGGATTGGCAAGGAGCAAAAGAAGTGATGTTTCTCTATCATCTAAGTTAATCTAGTTGTCTACCTCGCTTCCCCTCTTTTTATTCACTTCACCTCCCAGTCAAAATACACTCAGACAATCCCCACACAGACAGACCAGCTGTTTGATGCTGCTTCATGAGGTGTATAGAGGACATCAATGGGCAGGAGAAGCTCTGAGCTATGAAATGTAACAAACACCATTTTTATATGAATGTCTGAAAGGACACTTCTATGGTTCATCAAGCTGGTTCAAGTCTGCAGTTACAATCATGTCTTTCTGTTCACCTTTGTAAAATTAATAAAATAAAGATCTAAAGATAGTATTTATTCCATTTTTTATATGGCTGGTCATTGGCGGAGATGTACTTCACAAACGACTTTCAAAACATTCAATGGGACTATCCGATTTGGTCCCACAAAGGGCGTAGTCCTGCAGGTTTTCACTGTATGGAACAGGTACACATGGAAAACACGCAGGACTGTGGCCCTCATTGGACCAGTTGAATAGCCCTCCCATACCATTTTATGACCAAAAATGTATGGAGATGAGCTAGACTGGTAAATTCACACAGCTTGTTTAAAGTCACATGCATCATACAGACAAATGCATGTTCTGAAATGTCAGCATCACACGTGTTTTCAGCTGTTGGTTCATGGCACTAAATATTTGCAGTTCTCCAACAAAACTGTACAATAACCATTGTTCCCTCTGATTCCCCGTGATTTGTTTGCTTGTACTTATTTTTACTTTACATGTCACACTTAATTTCATAGGCTAAAAATGCTTGTAAAGACTAGAGAGAGATTGGCAAGAGGTTTTTAACCATAGGCTTTTCCTTTGATCAATATGAAAATCAGTTTTTACCAAACTGGGAGTTTCATCCCTTATACGAGGACAGCAGGTGCTCTGAATCTATTTTATTACACAGATTATCTAATAACTAAAAGTAGTTGTTTCTTTTAATGACTGTGGTTAATTCATTTCTGACAGATAGCTCATTAGATATCCTGCCATCAGTTCCCTGAAAGCAACACTGTTTTACAGTCAACAGCTTTGTCCTTCAGGCGTCCACAGGAATGTCTGGAACAAAGCATAACGATGACAAAATGCAGTTGAAAAGACGAAACGTGTCCTCTGACTTATGGTTAACTTTGTAAGACATGATTAAGCAGTTTCGGTGTCAAAGTCCAACTGAAGATTGCTCAAAAACATCCAGTGTGAGGTGACACCAGAGTTGTCCCTGCTACTCCTGATGCTGTGGATCCTCATTTCTTGAGCGCTTGTGGCAGTGACACATTGGGGAGGTGGTAGAGGGCCAGGGATGTTTTCACCTCCAACCTGAAAGCCACAGACATCATGTTTACATAGGCTAAATCCCATAGCTGTGCGTTCCTTTAAGCCCAGGGCCTGGGAAAGTTTATGGAGAGAGCATTGAGGGCCACTGTGGTGGAAAGGGCATTGTCTGGGCTGCTGATCCTCACTGCTCTGCACATAGAGAAGAGGATCAATCCCCAGAGAAGGGGTCAGGGGTGGGATAAGGGGGCGTTAGGCAAAGAGGGGGAACATGGGCACAGCGGTATAACCATCATTGTCCCTAAGTGAACATGTGAGCTTACTGGGGGCTTGATAAGTGATCAGCAATGGTCCAACTCTGTCTGTCTGGTTCTGTTCATACCTGCAAACATGCAGGCAGATGATGACTGGAACTCACACACACATATTAACAGGTGTGTCTTCCTCTCTCACAAACCTGCTTGTTGCTTCTCTGATCTGTTTCAGACCGACTTGTTTATGCAGCTGTTTTGTAAGTGTGTGCTCCTTGTTACCATGACGCCTGGCTCCACTTAAAGAAGCAATTAATGTACTCGCTGAAGGATGGCTGGCTGTACACGTCAGTGTTGTCGGGACAGGCTACCAAGTTACCAGTCTATTTCCCAACATTCCTTTCCCTTATAAAAAGATAACACGCAACTGGGCACTGGGAATCTCTTGGGCCCGGCGTGCAAAAACAGGATGGGAATTGGCTTTGGGAAAATGTTTTGATCATGATGAACATAAGCGCCAGAGACTGGCAGCAGCTAAGCTAGAACCAAAGTGTGTGGCATGATGGGAGCGTTTGCCAAGATTTCATAAGAACAAATCTGTTGGCGAATGAGAATAGTGAAGACAAAGTTCATTTTCAATAGTGTTTGTGTGCTTTTAGATTAATGTTTTGTCCTGTGCTGCTGTTGGTGGACTGAGGTGGTGTCCACTTCCAAGTAAGCTATCCTATCCTTCCTGTTTCATGTCTAGAGGAAGGAAACGTCAAAGGAAAAGGGGAATTCCATGTTGTTTGGTTGGAATGATGTAGAAGTGCAACAAAGCAGTTTTCCAAACATAAATACGTCTTTTTTTAGCATGTTGTTAGAAAGATTAAAGCAGTTTTCTGGCACTTTAACACTTCATTAACTTGTTGCTGCTGTTCTGTTTATCATAATAAGCATGTGTGCGGTGAAAACACTCCTGATTATTGTTAGACATGTTTTCTTGAAAAGCTACCTGACTTTAAAAATAGCTGCATCTGTTAAAAGAAATATATGAATTGTTTTTACCTTATTATCCCAACCTAATTATTTTGATTCAATGACATCTCTGCTTTGTACACAGGTGGGGAGAAGAGAGAGACTATAATGGGACGCCAAGGAAATATTGGGTACGTTTTTTTTTTCTAATCTAACAAGACAAACATACAGCCTGCTTCTTCCGCTTTCTTCCTTGTTTGGAGAGGGTCGCAATATAGTTAAATAATTCCATTTCTGTAATAATATTCTATTTCCAGATTGCTGCCAACTCCTGGGGGAAAAACTGGGGGGAGAACGGCTACTTCCGGATCGCCCGTGGGGACAATGAATGTGAGATCGAGGCATTTGTGATTGGTGTGTGGGGCAGAATAACAATGGAGGACATGCACAATCATCATCACCACCGCCGCCGACAAATTTAAAGACATTGCACATGATAAAAAGCCTGTTGTGACTTGGATTTGTCCCAGCTTTGGTTAGTTATTTAACACAGCAGACAACCACACCGAGTCTCATCGCATCCCTTCACCATCCAGCTGCCCAGAATGGCCACAAAACCAACACCTCTCTCCTTTATCTCTCCTTTATGGATTTTATCTTTCTTTTAATTCTGGAGATCTATGTAACTCCTTCTCCCTGCCCAACTTCTCCACAGCCGTGTTTTCATAATAACTCCAGGTT
Source organism: Pseudomugil tenellus (assembly GCA_037177515.1). Lineage (NCBI taxonomy): Eukaryota > Metazoa > Chordata > Actinopteri > Atheriniformes > Pseudomugilidae > Pseudomugil > Pseudomugil tenellus. Next base: position 12,659,239 of record JBAMHX010000019.1, read on the forward strand.
TATAGCTCCTCTCAGCCCCTCCCAAAGGAAAACTGTGCTGAAGTTTCTTTATTTTGCCTTGTAATAAGGCACCTCAGGTACCAACTGCTCCAAAGACCAGAATCCTCACGATATCTAATGACACAAGTGACGACAGAGAACTTCATTCTTATTCTTTCATTTTTTACTCTCTGCTTGCTCTAAATCTGTAGTCCAGAGAGACCCATGTACCAGATGGACAGCTTGGAGGCATTAAAATCTAAGAGTCAGATTACAGACATCAAACCCTTTCAGTGAGAGACACACCCCGTTTAATGGTGTAACCTGATCGTTTATCATAGATGACCTTACTGACATTTATCTGACAGCTTTACAAAGGGCACTGTTTTACCTTCCCCTCTTGGCTTAGATAGGACACTTGTAGAGTTTCTCAAACATTCCTGACAACTGAGACTGGAAACGTGGAAGGGATGCAGTGCATAGTTACAGATTCCAAAAAGATTTCAAATGTCTTTAAATACTTTGACATTTTCAATTTGTGGACTGTTTTTAATGTTTGTGCTGGAGCAGACACTTTCAGGAGTAATATTACTTACAGGAGTAATCATATTGCTTAATCAAATGTCACCTGTTGTTGGTTGCAGGTGAGAAAATCACAAGCAATGATAAAGTAAAAACATAAAAGTCTCGCTGCCATTCTGGACCATAACATTTAACACTGACACGCTGATGTGTTAAAAGGGTTGAAAAGCTTGTTATTCTTTAAAGAAACAGATCTGACCACTGTAAAAGAAAATAGCAGTCTTAATTTACTCTGTTTTGTGTATACTGTTACAATTTGAGATTTTATTTTTTCCGTTGCTGTTATATTTTACTGTGTTTAAAGACATATTTGTAGAAAGATTCATAACACACTCACCACTTTGTTACCCTTCTGCCTTACCGTTCTAGTTTTAAAACAACGAGGTGAAAGCCAGGGAGGATGCTGCAGCAAACGTTCAGTCTGTGCCACAATATTTGTCCTTATGCATTTTATATGGAATAAACATATAAAGCAACTTTACTTAACATATACTAAAGTCACACAGGCTACTTATGAGCTCTATTTATGTTTTCTTTATTGTTGGTTCTTTAAAAAAAACACTCTTTTGAATATGTTCTTCAAGCCCAGGACAGATCTTTGCTAGATTATCACTGTGCTTTCAGATCTCTGGGCTTCCATGTCTTCATTTCAGCTGAGCCCAACTTGAAAAGGAAAGCTCAGCGTGTTATTACCGTGTATCTTAGATTACACCCTGGCCCGCTTCAGGTATGACTTCAAAAGGATTTTTCATTTTTCTGTCATCGTGTCTTGTGATCTTTAAGGTCTTTCTACCGTTTCCTTCTGGCATGACTAGGCAAACAGATATAAAAGCAAACGAAATATCTGGATGGACAAGCAATGTGCAATGTAGTGCAGAAGCTGGAGATTACTGCAGCAGGGGCTGCATGTCTCTCATGCAAGCTTCACTTTCATGAAGGAAGAAAGCAAAGGCAGGAACAAATCAAGAGTCCTGCAACATGGGTCGCACGAAAGGTTTACAGCTAATAACACAACAATAAACAAGGTGAAAGTGAGCTGCTTGTCATGAAGAGATGCATATTACTGTCAGTTTGCCCTTAATGGGGATTCTTTGCATCTGTATTTTCAAGCTGTCTTGACTTCTTTGCAAGAAAGATAATCAACTGAAAAGACATTAGTCGATAGATCTGTATTATATAACCATGTGTGAGTACTTGGTGCTACTGGTCTGTAGCAGGCTACTGAGCTTTTGTAGAAGCAAAACCAGCATAAAAAACCTGGTAGGGAAGCAGAAAGACTTCACCAAAGACGTCATTGTCTTTCTCTGACATCTTAGTTTTCTTAAAACAAACATTTTCCTCATATGACTTATTTAGGTTCATTGTTAAGGTCAATTAAAATTGAGTAAAAGGAATACATTAAATAACTTATAGCACTGTGAATTTGTTAAAGGAGATCTGATGCTGAAATGAAGTCTTAAGTAGGACCAGTTCTACCTGTTTTACCAGATATTCTCTTTGAATATTATGTTGAACCAAAAAGTTTCCTCTGACCACACAACCCAGAGGGCAGCAGCAGCAAAGACGTTGACTCAATTTGTGTATTTAGTGTAAAATGAACCACTTAATATTCACTCATGTGTAGGCGTTTATTTATAAGATGTGTAAATTATATACTTTATTCTTCTTTGTTGTCTAGTGTGATGTTTCATTATCTCTATCTCTGACCACATTAGTGTTCGCTCACGCAATAAAGTCTTTCCAAAACCAGTCTCATGTCGCTGCCACTTAAAAAATCCATGTGATGAATCCAAACATGTAGAAAACTGTGTTTGCGTGTGTTAGATGTCAGTGGATAGCACAAACTAATGGATGGGTGCAGGATGATGAGGGTGGCTGGGTGTGATGAGGACAGTTTTTACAAGGTCCTGCTGTGTCAGCGTCCTCTTCCATCGCTGAGAGCAATAACCCCAGCCATCAGTCTAGAAAAGGCAACAACTTATACACACACCAGCTACACTAGCTATTTAAGGCAAATTAATCTTTTCAGACTTCCAAAAATTATGGTAAACAAATGTAAAAACTGAGGAAATCCTAATTTTACAAGTTACGCACATATTTTCATCCAGTAGGTCTTTTCAAGAAATAGAAATAACCTATTATAATCCTTCGATCTGTCCATCTTCCAAACCTATTTTCTAGAGTTCATGCTGCTGGAGTTCATCCCCTTCGCCACTGTGAAAAATGTATCAAAGTTTAATGAGAAGATTTAAGTAAATCTTTTACTTAGTGTCTGTTTTTCTGTTTTTACTCTTTAAAGAGAATTTGTTGGTATAAATACCATTTATAATATGAATGTGTAGATTTTTACAATATAAATAATTTGTACTGAAACTATTATTCTTATATAATTAAGACCTCAGGAAGAGATGATGTGACTCATGAGTTTACCAATATTAGCCAATGCCTTCTCATTCAGTCTGCAGTAGATATAAGGTTTGTGTTGAATGTATGGGCTTCTCTGTGGCTGAGAATTTGCCTTGAAAGTGAACAAAAAGCAGGTCTACAATTAGGGGAGTAGTCACATTATCAGCATCATCAGCCAGTGGAGAAAACCAGGTGTTCTCATTTCTCACTGGCAGCAACAGACCTGCTGCTTTCCATACAGACACTTGGAGGAGTGGCCTCTAACCTGCATTCCTGGATTAAATCACTCACTTATAAAACTATTTATTAAGCTGAAAGTGTCTGAATTTAGACCAGTCGGATTCTGTTTACATTCCCCTCTGATGTGTAATACAGCAATGTTTTCTGTAACATTATATTTTAACCTTTAAAAACATATTTCTCTGTCTACAACCAATTTCAGCCCATTTCTAAGTCTGTATTTGACCTGTTGCATAATGACCTTTAGTGATAAAATACCTGATGTTTCATCTTCCCATGTGCTACAATGGGACAGAACAAAAAGTAAAACTTGCCAAATACCGTGAGTTCTATAATAGATTGGGTAGAATAATATTCATCAGCAATAACTGAAAACATACATTATTATTATTTCACTTTTTCAACTGCATCCAGCAAATAATACATTGAAATGTGATGCTCAAACTGAAAAAAGGTGGAGACTGTAAACTTACTGTGCTGCAGGTTTTAGATGTTTCCATTTCCAACACGCCTGATTCAGGTTAAATTGATCCAGCAGCTTGTTACAAAGCTCTATGCAGGGATGCTTTAATCTGAATCAGGTGCGACAAAACAGCAAAACATCTGTTGTCCTCGAGCGTGCTTAGGATGCTCCCTAATCAGATGCCAAAGCTGTGTATCAAATAGAATAATTCCACTTAAATCATGACCACGTTTCACAAAACACTTTCTCTGAGACAAACAGTTTATTGTGATCAAATATCTTAGGTTTCACTATTATTGCTTACTGTTTATTTAAGTCTCTGTGTGGACAGTTAAATGAATAAAAAAGCCTTAATCTGCCCTAAAAAGTTCTATTCTGTAATAAGTGGTTATCTAATCAATGCAAGCTGGAAAAAAATGGTAAGAGTTTGCCAAATCACACAACAGTTACTAAGACTTTACCAGGGAGGATGATTTAGAAGGGTCTGAGAAAAGCACACAATATTACAGAGCTTATCTCTTTACAGCAGCCACGGGGACCAAGTATGGAAACTTGGATCAAGCGGTCTGCCTGCTGACTGTTTACATTTCTATCATTGTTTCTGCGTCACTGAGTAGCCAAAGCATTCATTACCTCAGCAGCTTCTGCTCTCCTTTCCTCTCAGCTGATGGTGAGGTATGGACAAGTACCAAGAAAAAGGAGGAAACTGTATCTAACAAAGGCAGTGGAACAATCAGTGGTTGGAGTCCTCCACCCTGGTTCCCCGGTCCAGGAACACAACCCTCTTCTCGGTTCTGCTCTGCTCTTTGTCACACAGCACAAATGCCAGCACAAACGGCCTCCATCCAATTTTCCGTATGCTATCAATTTGTACTGAGAGTCTGGTCCCAAAAATGTTCTGGAATATCCTGCTGGATGCCTTAGGCAAAGCCATTTCCTATAACATCTTGATAAAGAAAACATTCTAATATTAGATCGAGGACAACCTTGAAAAGGACCGAAGCAGAACAAATCTCCAAAGCTTCAGGGGAACTGTAGACAAAGACATGTTCCACATTCTTTGAAGTATTGTTTCTTTAAAATTCATTTCTTTGACATGTACCTTCTCACTACATAGTATTTTGACCTGTAAGGCATTTCCTGGGGGGAAGCACACATGCCTGCTTGTTGGAATCAGGTTTTATTAAATGGAAAAAATTTTAAGGATTATAGCTGCATATGAATGATGAACAACCAGCTTTCCAATGTGATGCTCAGTTTTAGATTCAGTGTCATGGTGCAGCACCCACATCAAACCTTTGGAAGTGTCTCATGTCATTATTAGAGTGGTGAAAACACTGTAAAAGAAGGTATTTGTTCTGGGGTTGGGTGCTTGAGTGCTGCCATCTTATGGTGGATTTAATCACAAAAGCAGATACAATGTCTTTAAATGTTTAAAATGCTTAAAAATGATAAATAATTCAACAAAGAAAGTTAAATAATGCCAATAATGTTTTAAAATCTTTCGAGATGTGATTGGGTTTATTATATTTGTGTTATCATCCTGGCTATTCCTAAAGAATAAAAGATAAATAAATTTGTTTTACATTCACTTTAATGAAAAACTGTTCAGCAGACCATCAAAGATTTCTTATATCGGTATCAGACGTCATCTCTTCAGTAGATCAGTCCCCCCTATTTGATGGCTGCTACTTGTCTTCTATCCAAACTGAAAATGTCCTGCTTTTTTCTTCTTCTTCTTTCTTCTGAACAAGCTGCCTGTCTCCCTCTAGCGAGGCCCAGTTCCTCTCCTGCACTCGCACATTCTGTAGGCACATATGTAGAAAATACCTGCAACGAGCACAAAAAAGAAACATGTTCTATTAAAGCTGAGTGATAAGAAAATTCAGTAACAACCAAACTTTACACATGGCTTCATGTGATAATTAAAAATTTTTGTTTGCTCTATTTCACAGAAATCTGAGCTGATGCTGATTACATAGTATAAACAACTAAAACTAATCTGGAATAGTAGTATCTGCACTTGCACTGGATTATTTGTGTGATGATGTTTACATTTGACTGCAGATTTGCTGACATTTCTTACCTGCAAAGAATGTCATGAGCATGGCCACCCAGCCCAGTATGTAAGACCAGGAGAAGCGCCAGTCACCAAAGCGCCTCCCCAGGAAATTGATTGTCACTCCAGTGTATATGGCCATAGCCAGCAGCACGAAGAAAGCTGAGCGAAAAAAGGTACGTACATGGAATACATACTCACATTTAATGGCATTTAATAACATTTACACTCAAATAATGCACTTTTTTAGAGTTTCTTCTTCTATCTGTAATGATCTCTGCAGTACTATGCAGTGTTTACTTCCACTTTTAGTACTTGAATCTAATACTTCTGTAAAAACACGATTTCAACTTTTTTACTCACGTATTAATGTGTTAAAAAGATCCAAAACGTATTTCATAAAAGTAAGCTTTTTTTTTTTTTTACAATAATCAGAAAGGATCTCACCACCCCCAGTTTGACAACCATTGTTCCAGTACCTCTGGATAAATAAATATGCTTGTGTCTTTAGAAACTAAAAGATGGAGAACTTACTAGAGACAAAAAACATGATTCCTGCAGCAAAGGAGCGGTTGAACCTTTCGAAGGAGGAGAAGTGTGAAAAGGACATGATGCCAGCAATGATGCCTGCAAAGCACGACATCCCCGAAAGGATCATGAAGGCTCTGGTGGCGTTCCAGTAAGCTAGAAGAAAAGAGGTAGAAATCAGCCAATGACTTCCCGGAAGTACTGGAGTAAAATTTTTGATCTTTCACTTATTAAGTCGACCATTTATTCCTCAAAATTCAGCTTAAACCATTAGTTTGTTTTTTCTTGTTGTACTCAAGCAGAATTAGATTCATCAGATACAGATGTTGCATTTAGAACTTGACACACTTTGTCTTTGTTCGTCTCGTAACAGTAAAACACCATTAAATGAAACACCTCACAGGCAAAATAAATCCTTACCTATGCTGTCAGTCTGCATGTAACACTTGTTGGACATGCAGTACCTCCAGAGACCCTGGTGGGCATAGTTTCCAGAGAGACGATACTGCATCCAGTAGTCTGTCGCAGTTGAGACCACTAACAGGATGTTACCAACGATGGCACAGAACAGGCCCCCTCCCATGAAGCTATACATCTTGAGCTGAGATAATGGGGCAACCGCAGAGTAACTACAAAATAAATTAGATTAATTAGTTCATAATTATCACTGAATATTACTTCTCAAGGTTTGGGATGAAGGAACTTTAACTGACACACTTTATTATTTAACACAGATTATTAAGCACTTAAAAAATCTATTAAGATACACAGTATTCATACATGTATGAACTAGTCTAAAGACAAGTAGTTGTTTTGTGTTAAGCCATGATAAAGGCAGCCAATCACAAAATACAGGCAGGACAATATCTAAAGCGGACATAATGCTGTGCATTGTAAAATTTAGGCCTGGTTTTATGATCATTTAGGATAAAAGCAAAGCGCAATTACCTTTTTTTTACTGGGGACATCACTAATACATGAACACATCCAAAGCAAATGATCCTGTAGTCTGGGTTAGTTCACCTCACACAGCTGCTTGTTCATCAGTAATGATGTTAAACCGGATTCTGCCAGCCTCTAAGCGGTCACAGCAATCATGCATGTATCACCATTAGCTCAGAAATTTCAACCCTTACCTTGTTTCTGGAAATGCACCGTCTCTTCTGCCCACCTCTGGGAGGTAAAGATAGAAACAGGTGGAAAGAAAAACAGTGAGGACTGTAGCTCACTGGGTGGGGAGAGAGAAAGTCACTGACAATACTACAACCGAAAAGTCGTCCCCACGTTTTTTTATTTTTTTGTTGATGGAAGCAAAATCCTTTGCTGCCATCGGTCTCCCTGTGTGGGCTGCACTTGAATGAGACCCTACAGTGCATGTGACCCTGTACATTGGAGTGTGTATGTGTGTGTGTGTGTGTGGGGGGGGGGGGGTACTGGGGGGTAGTGGTCCATTTTTTGGGGGGGTTTGTTTGTTTGTAAATGGTGTACTCTAGAAGTGGGGATATGCATAGGTATGCAGGACTGTCTTTGTCAATGCAACATGCTGAAACACACACTTCTCTTTCAGCGTGTCACATGGGAACGACACATATAGAGGCAGCACTCTGCAGTAAGAGGCAATACCTGTTTGTGTCCTCCACAGGTCTGTTTCAGCTTCTAGAGAATATATAACTGTATGCAAAGCCAAAGCTTACACGAGGCACTGAAAATGGTATTGCAGTTACCAATATACCAAAAAAATATTTGAAAAAGAAGCTTGCGCATGGCGTGTTTCTGTCTCAGGACTTTCCTGCACCATTAGGGCAGTTTATTCATAACTAAAAGAAAAAAGTTGTTCTTTTTTTAAGTTGGGGTTCGATTCAAGATAGGTTGAATTAATTATCAGTTTTGATGGATTGTGTTACAGAAAGTTTTTTTTAAATCAGTGATATAAATATTTTGTTCAAACGAATGTGTCAAAAACCAATATTTCGGTCAATAAAGCCTGAATAGTCACTAAATAACAAGTTAATACAAATCCTGAACTGATGTGTGCATCTGTCAAATATTCAAGCCTATGATTAATGCTAATAATAAGTAAAACTAGTAACAGCGGGCAGGCAAACCAACCACAAGTGCCTGCTTTGTTGCAGTTTCGCCATTCAGGAGGTGTTCCTATACGGTATAAGCAAGATCAGATAAATTTGAATAAATCAATCCATCAATTAATGAATTACTTATACCATGTAAAACAAGATCACATTACATTCACTTTAAAAAATGAGATAATTTTTTCATTTCTGCCTATAAAAGAGAGCTTATGTAGTGGTTTCTGCTTGATCTCATTGCATTCTCTGGGTGGGGGGCGGGGGCACAAGTTTGTTTCAGTAGCTCTGTTTCCACTAAACAAAAACAAAAAAGTTTGGATAAAGCTATTTATCTGTGCTCATCATGAATTACAGTTTTAATTGTTAAGTTACTAATCCAAATTAGTGATAAAGTTTTCTCAGATGCAGCTAAGAAATAGGGATGATAACGTTTGCTGCAGCAATACCGTTGACACTGTGATGTGACAATGACTTTTAAAATAAAAAAGAGAGGATAATAGTCTTTTCAGATTAGATCACAGATCTGTGAAAAAACAGATATAGACTTCTAAGTTAAATATCTGGCTTATAGGTCCCCAGAGACCTACGTTCAGTCAGTGTTTCTTACAACTGACAGTTGCCAAAGTGAAATAGTCTCTATAGAATAAAATGATTTGAACTGAAGAATGGAAGATTGTCATGGTTTTTAAAACAGTGTTACCTGGGAGGTTTAGAGATTAAGATTCAGATTGATAAGCACACAATAATAATAATAATAATAATAATAATAATAATAATAATAATAATAATAATAATAATAATAATAATAATAAT
>JBAMHX010000019.1:12669842-12684348 GCA_037177515.1 Pseudomugil tenellus
TATATATATATATCTTATTAAGTCTTATTAAAATTAACACATTTGTTTTTAGATTTGTAGTTCATTTTATACTTGCTTAATACTAATGAATTAGAATACCAGAACAGAATATCTGTGATTAAAGTTAAAACTAGTGCTATTTATTTATCCATTTATGTATTTTTCTACATGTACTTTGAATCATTTATATTTATTTGCCATATTTTCTCTCGAAATTTGTAAGATAATTATTTTACTATAACTTTATTCTTAAAAAGACCATGACTTTTACAGACAGGTGAACATTAACCTTAATCATCAGTTGTGTCCATAGGTTGTTACTTATGGCGTGCTGTACAAACTGTGAATGTATGATCTGGGGGAAGTTTGACCTTTTATGACCCGGAAGCTGACGCCAGACTCGAGCTTTTCCATCGCCGGAGTAAAGATGGCTGACCAAGGCGCCGCAGATCCTGGTAACAACAACAATAATAAACTTGAAGCTTCAGAAGGAACTATTATCAAAGTCACAGTGAAAACCCCTAAAGACAAGGAAGAAATCGCCATCGCTGAAGATGCCTCTGTCACTCAGGTGTGTTGATCTCGCAGCAGACAAGTGCTGTTCGTCGCCGTGCTCTAACGTCATGCCCCTGCCCACAACTTCAGCTAGGAAGCTAACTTGTTAGCTTCTTTAGCATTTGTCCTAAGACTTACCGGCTAATTGAGAGTGTGTGAAATTAAAGAAGTTGTGTGAAATGGTAGTAGTATTGCTTAGATTATCATTTTATTGGTGATATTAACGTAGCGGACACCCAGCAGAGGTATATGACCGCGCCAATTATTGAAGTAGCTAACCGGCTAGTCAGGCAGCGGTTAGCTAGTGGGCTAACTCAGCTTGCGAGGCGAGACAGCGTTAGCATTTGAACAGCCAAACAAGTGTCAGCTGACGGAAACGCTCTTGCTTTGCTCATCGCAGCAATATCTGGTTCATTTAATCATGAAAGTGGTCATGATAGACTACGTACTCTATCGCTTTCACATCCCATTTTAGCCGGAAAGCTTAAATCAAAAGCCGAAGCTTGCTTTCACTCTAGAACATTCTCACTGCTGCTACTGAGTCATTCTGCTTTCTTGGGAATTTTTAGTATTCTCAGGGCTAACGTTGCCTTGGCGACAAGTCGGAGCAAAAATAACGCAGTCCCTGGTTCTACATTTATTTAATGGATATATGTTTTTTTGTTTGCATTGACTTCTTAACATTTTGAGTTGTAAAAGTTGTAATGAGTTAGATTTTAGAACCATGCAACCATTCTAGGCAGAGAGTTGGCATAAATAAGACCACTGCTATGCATTGATTACACTAGTTTTCACGACGTGGATGCCTGTCTTCTATTGTACCCATATAACAATTATGATGAATGTTTAAGTATTGTTTATATCGGGACAAATCACACATATTTCCTGAAGCTCCATGTGCAGGAACTATTAAAAAGTAATACTTAATTATGTAATAAATTAAATGCAAAATTACATACTCTGACTCTTAAATCCATCATCCAATAAAGTTCATTATAGTGACACACACATACAGAAACCTGCAGACTATCTACATGAATAAAAACTTTATTTTAATCATATAATGGAAAAATAACAAACATGAAAACTGACAACTTTCTGAGTTTCAGACATTTCCATTACTTTCAGGGTCAAATTACTTTACAAATAATATATTCCCTTCTATCTTTGTTTCAGTTTGTTTTTTATTTTATTTTTTATTTACATTAAAAATGTGATCTTCTCTTTGATGGCAAGTTCCCAGCTAAAGACCTTATCACCATCAGTAAGCAGCGTTTATGCAACCTAACTAGAACCAAATTATGTAAGTTAGACAGATAAGAATAAGTGACTGTGTTAACCCTGAAAAGGATTTTTTGTAACAAATTCAAAAGCTAATGGTAATTTAGCAGATTTACTGTAAGGCCACTGCAAATTGGATAAAGAGAGGTACTTTGTGGGAATTTATTCTTTATAAACGGTTTTCCAGCAAAATAGGACCTTGTTAGAGCAGCACCAAGTATGTATAATAACCCCTTCTTTAAAGTTAGTGTAGCATTCAAAGAAATCCTCGTATCCATAAATGTTTTCACCGGTGAAGAATATCTATCTGCCTGTCTGTCTCAATACTGGTGTGTGATTGAGGGTTCTCACTGTTTACCCTTCAACTTGGATGGGATTTTCAGCTAGTTGTTGTCTATAAATTCACCACTAGATGTCACTAAGTTCTTCACCCTGATGCTCATTTATTCATCTTTCTTTTCTCAGTTTTCCATCCTTTTTTTAATGTGTAACTATTTCCTGTCTCAGTGCTACACAGCACAAAAGGAAAACAGGTGTATACTGGCAGTGTTTTTAGCCCTCTGGGTCCAGCTCTGTTGCTCATTTTTATCATTTGTTTTCTGTCTTACAGTTTAAAGAAGAGATCTCGAAACGGTTCAAAGCCAAACAGGACCAGTTGGTTTTGATTTTTGCAGGGAAGATCTTGAAGGATGGTGACAGCCTTAGCCAACATGGCATCAAAGATGGCCTGACAGTTCATCTAGTCATAAAAACAGCACACAAGTAAGCCAAATTTATTTATTTCAAGCCCCTTTGCTTTAACAACCTTTTATAACAGCTGTTTAGAGGGACTTTAGATTGCATTAGTGCACACCCCAGTGTACAGTTGTTGGTGCTTTTAACTTATCATCATGTAAACATGGTGTGCAGAAATGACTGGAATTCTCACTTTTCCATGTGACTGATTCCTCTCTGTAGGGCAGCAGATGGAGGCAGCACTTCAACCTCTAGCTCATCCTCCACTCAGGCAGGCAGTACCTCCACCTCTAGTCCAGGCACTAACCCAGCCTCCACAACGGGCTCAACTGGCTCTGCCCCACCACCCACACAGACGCCCAATGTATTGAGTGAGTCTCCCTGTGCTAAAATGACTTATTTTCAATAACCTTTCGCCTTTCGTAGAGTATAATGTATTGTGTTTAACAATTTAACCCACCCTCCCTTAGCTGGCTTTGGTGACCTTTCAAGTCTGGCTGGACTGGGCATGGGCTCTGCTAACTTCATGGAGCTTCAGCAACAGATGCAGAGGCAGCTCATGTCAAACCCAGAGATGCTTTCTCAGATTATGGAGAACCCGCTGGTCCAGAACATGATGTCCAACCCTGATCTGATGAGGCAGATGATCATGGCTAATCCTCAGATGCAGCAGCTGATGGAGCGCAATCCTGAGATCTCCCACATGCTTAATAACCCTGAGCTCATGCGGCAGGTAATGCAAATTGAGATGGAATAAAAGTCAATTATCTGCTTTAAAGAGTAATTTATAGTAATGTCCCTCCTGTATTTCTAGGTTTGTTAAGGATTGACTAGCACTTAACCATAACAGGCATTCTTCCGCTCCTCTTTTTATTTTGCGTCCCAGACCATGGAGCTGGCTAGGAACCCAGCCATGATGCAGGAAATGATGCGAAACCAGGACCGGGCTCTGAGCAACTTGGAGAGCATCCCAGGAGGTTACAATGCCTTGCGGAGGATGTACACAGACATCCAGGAACCCATGTTCAGTGCAGCCAGAGAACAGGTATCTATGAAGAACATTTACAAAGGAAATTGGATGTTTTTGTGCTTTTGTATTGACCCTCATTTGGATCTGTTTTTGCTAATTATTAGTTTTCATTTGCCCGTTATTGTGTTTATAACTATATATTTCTAAATGTGTTTAAACTTTTTCCTTGTAGTTTGGTAGCAACCCGTTCTCAGCTCTAGGTGGGAACTCTGAGTCTGGTGCCCAACCGTCACGGACAGAGAATAGAGAGCCACTGCCCAATCCATGGGGGCCACCGAATTCTTCTAACCCTTCTGAGAGTGGAGGGGGGACCACAGGAAGTCCCAGCACCACAGGGGGCACCAATCCCAGTGTGTCTAACCCTCTTGGCATCAATCCTGGTAGTCTGGGAAATGGTGAGAAAGATCTTAGTTAATACACATGCATTTAGCACATAGGTTAAACACTCCACTAATTTTTGTTTGCATTACTACGTGTGTGTGTTGAAGGCATGTTCAACAGTCCGGGCATGCAGAGTCTACTGCAACAGATCTCAGAAAACCCTCAGCTGATGCAGAACATGCTGTCTGCACCGTATATGCGCAGCATGATGCAGTCACTGGCTCAAAACCCAGAGTTAGCCTCGCAGGTAAGAAGTGGAAGAAGCCAATGTGCATAAATACTGTTCATTGTGTTGTTTTCCTTTTATAACACAGTAAAGCAAGATTTTTTATTTGAATTTACAACACAGCTTGTTATTCAGTTTTTTTTTTCTAAAGACACATTTTAATGGACGGAAGTCATAAGTTTATAATAGAATAACAAGATGTGCGTTTTATTAGCCACCTGGGAATGACAATCTCTTGTGAAACACTTTTGCATTCAATTGCAACAAAGTACACAAAAACTTTGTGTTGCCTCTAATTATAAACCAAAGCGGATTTGGACATCAAGCCAGAATTAGTAAGCAGTAATGTTTTTTAAAAAAAACAAACAGCTTAATGGTTCAGTGTTTTTTTTATTAAACATTTTTGCAAAGTCGCTGAGGAAGGTGTAATAAGTATTTGTTATTCAAAATTGCTTAAAATGTTCTGAAATAACTGATAACTTTCACTCTTCTTTTTTCACCTCTCTGCTTTTCTCTATAAGGTCTTGATGAATAATCCATTGTTTGCTGGAAACCCGCAGTTGCAGGAACAGTTCAGAGCTCAGCTGCCTGTCTTTCTGCAGCAGGTACCAACATTTTCTTCATTTTTGAGTTCTGGATATTTGAAAAGGGGAAAAAAAAGTTATCACTTTCTCCAACTTGTAGCGTTGCAGTATAGACCGCAAACAGTAGGTTGTGGTGTGGTTACCTATGGAATTTGTTAGTTTTATAAGATAAGTTAGAAAAATGTAGGTTTTGATTTTTTTTTTTTAAAGCAGCAGAAAACAAACATCCAGGTTTTCAGATTTTAAAGGATTCCTACATTTCATACCCTGCATGTAGAGACAGTAGGAATTGTTTACCAGTGTCCAGCAGCAGGGGGCGTAGTTGTACCATTAAGTTGGATTTAACATGAACTTCATCTTCAAAACGTATGAACTGTATTATAAAATGATAAAAATAACATCACTGACAACATACTTTTTTTTAATATATGAATTTAAATAACTTAATTTGAATAATATACTTAAAAATGTTTTGTAAATGATAAAACTATATACTTTTATTAGGTTTCTTTTATCTACATTTAAGATGTGCTAGTGGCATTTATTTACTGTCTATAAAGTCATCTGTCAGCCCAAAAGACAGTTTAAGAAAGCCACAGTAGTTTTAAATCCTTCATATTAATATTGTTATTAAATATTTTTTCTATTTAACATAGAATTAAGTCAATAGTTGAATAGAATTTAATGCTTTCCTACATTCTACATTTTTCTTTTTACCTTCAAGTTATTTTGATTGTTTGTATTTGTTTAGTTCTTTAACTTTTGCGTGCAGATGGTGTGGATTGGTGTTGTTTGGTTAATTTATTTCTGCTTTTTTGTCGGGGTACAGATGCAGAACCCAGAGGCCCTATCAGTTATGACCAATCCTCGGGCCATGCAGGCCCTAATGCAGATCCAACAGGGTCTACAGACGCTGCAGACAGAAGCCCCAGGCCTCATGCCCAGGTGTGCTCAGTCAGACAAACAGACACCTCACGTCTTATGAAAGATTTTATTTTAACACATTTTTTTTCTTGGCCCAGTCTTATGTCAGGTGGGATTCCTGGCATACCCACAGGAGGGGGCATACCCACAGAGAACCCTGCCTCCTCGCCCAGCAGTGCTGGCACGAACACCGCCCAGCAGCAGCTGATGCAACAGATGCTCCAGATGTTTGCTGGTGCAGGTGGTGGAGGAAGTTCAACGGTACACACATACTTACATGCACGGAAATCTCATCCTTAAAAGATGTACAATGTTTTGTGTCCTTTTCTTATATGTATATTTGAAGTCCTGTTAACTTTCTTCCTGTAGACCCAGACTCCAGAGGTCCGGTTCCAGTCCCAGCTGGACCAGTTGAACGCCATGGGCTTCATAAACCGCGAGGCCAACCTGCAGGCCCTCATTGCAACTGGAGGAGACATCAACGCCGCTATTGAGAGACTGCTTGGCTCACAGCCCTCGTAAAGACACGCAGTACATACTGACACACAGACATGCTCATAAGTACATACTTAACTCATAAACACACTCAGCATCTACAGAGAACCAAGAAAAATTTTAGTTTATTGTCCCAATCAAGAAGAAACTTGAGCAGGAACCGCAGGACCCCAGCGCCACATCTGTTCCCTCGTCATTCTCTTTGCAACCTTATTTCCTTTTGAAAGCATCCTTTCAGATCTGTCTTACAGCTCTGCTGTTGAGCAGGACCGAACCACTCTCACCTGGAAGGACCCCACTGATGTAGATCAAAGGGGAAAAATCCTGTCTCGGAAAGGGATTGCCAGGCGTTTTCTTTATCAATTGTTTCCTTGAAAAAAAGATCTGGAGTAATGTTGAAGGCAAACATTTACACGATAGAGATAACACCGGTGTGCTGTGATTGGCAGATAGCTGTTACATATAGGGCTACTGTTGGGCGGTGCAGTAGTTTCTTGTTTAACAGGCGGTAATCATGAAAGCGAGCAGGAGGGTATCTTGTCCACACAGATGGTTAACTTCATTTTTCCTTTCTCCCCCACCCCCCATTTGCAAGATTCTACACACACAGCTGTTTTTGCCCAACAACCTCCATTATTTATTGCAAGCGCCTAATAACATGACACCCTGCACACTTCCCTGAAGTTGTAATTTGTCATTCCAGATCAAAGTGCCCACCCACGAGTGCACAGTGTCTTTTTTTTTTCCTTCTGAGGCACCAGTGCTGTCCCTGCTGTCCTGCACTGCCCCGTGAGAGCATTGTCAGCAAGCTAAAGCCTCACTCAGTGGGTTAATTAGACGCCATCCCTCCAATGCGTTCTCACGTCATTCAGGACATTTATTGAGCATCACTTTGCAGCATCCCTGAAGCGGAGATTGCTGTTAGTATGGAAATGAATGATACAAAAACAAGCTTTCATTTTATTTTAAGTCTATTATTCATTTTCTTTTTCTTTTCCTTTTTTTTCTTTTTGAGGTGCATCTAGTACCTAGAAATCATACCTGATTTATTTCACATGAATATGGAAATTTAAAAAAAGAAAAAAGGCTTTAAAAACAAATCTGGTATGGTGGTATCATACATTTTCTCAAATCATAAGTCTAGGTTTTATTATTATTATTATTATTTTCCTTTTGAAATTTTCAGCATTGTAGTTGTGGTAACCTTGGCAACTGCTTCAATAGCTTTGCTTTGTGTGTTCACCTCAGCTGATAAACGACGACAAAAAGAAATTCATCTCCCAGTTGAAAATGTTGGAACTAACTTTTAACAGTACTGTACTAAGAAAAAAAGTAATAAATAATTGTCAAAAACAGCCCGCTTGTGTGTTAATTAATTGCAGCTTGATGATGAGCTACGTGTGTACGCAATGACAGTGCTTTATGGTGCTGCTTCTATTTAAATGGTCTTTTTTTTGCTGTGGTTTATGCAAAATAATAGTTTTATTTAAAATTATCTGAATATTTTATTAAATTAAATGAAATTGCTTTTTTAATCCCACAGGGAAATTTATTTATTCATATATTTTTTTTATCAATCGTTGATCAGAAGACCGTGATGACGATGATGATTTGTTCAATAGGGTGATGGCTGATGGCAAGAATGATCTCTATCTTTCTGACCTGCATTGGACTTGATGTAGCCTCACACTGAACAGTTTCTTCACCATGTGGAGTAGAGGATGTGAGGACTCATCTGTAATCTTCAGCAGCTTGTGCAGTTTTCTTTCCTGGACAATCAGCTCCAGCAGCTGCAGTTATCCCCAGCACAGAATCAAGCTGATTGCAAAAAGCTGATTGCATTTTCTACAACAGACTTAGAGAATTCATATAACATTTTGGAGCAAATGTTGAATGTTCTCCGCTTCCTTGCACTTCCAGTTCAGTCTGTCGTCTACCTGAAGCCTGAGGTGCTTGTATTCCTCCATTACCCCCCCCCCCCTTCTCCTAGGATGTGTAGACAGCATTTTGTTCTGCTTCTCCTGAAGTCAACAATCTTTTTTGTTTTGAGATGACATGATTGTTTGCACACCAGCTCCCAGACTGAACAGATCTATATATTTAGCTTCTTGTCTGTCACTGATACACCCCACAACCGCCATTACTGTCATCATTACTTGAGATAACAGAATTGCGAGTCGTATTGGAATTAGAGCTGCACAATATATCCAGCATAGTTAACGTAATGTGCGTGTGTGTAATAGGGAAATTGTATATGTTTCTCAATGTAGGAGGCAAATTAACTCAAAAGTTCACATTAATTTTAAGGATATCTGACACAAACACACTTTGTTTTTGAAGTGATAACACGTGTATTTGGGACCTAGCACGTTTAAAGCAAGCAAGCAATAAAAATATAAGTTTAATGTGCAATTCAAGTCATTGTTGAAAAATCCTCTATTTATTCATTTGCAATATGTTTCACAGGGTGAGAAATACAAATGTCTGCTTTTCTATCATCTTGCATCATTTGAAGTTTGAGATGCACATTGTAAACAGAAGTGGTGAATGTACAGCTCCTTGTGGTTCTCCCGTATTGCTGAACATCCGAGACACACAGTCTTTGAGTCTTCCCTGTTTCTTTTTTTTTATTGGTCCTGGAAAGGATGCAAATCAATGCAAACACGAGAATGTCGCCGTACACAGAGAAGCGCATAAATCTGTGCAGCAGGATTTCCACTAATAAATGACCAAATATAATTACTCTAGTTACAGTGACTGGTTCAAACATCTGCCTCTGAGTGTTATTATTCCATAGTGTCTATAGATTTATTTGTTTCAGTTGTTAGTGTCTAAACATTTTAGGCTTTGCATCATAAGCAGTGTACAGTAGACTTTTACTGTAAACAACAGACCATTGTAGTTAAATATTTTGTACTATAAGCAGTGAGATTGTATCTGCTGCTGACTTGTTTCATTAGAGTCTTACAGTCATTAATCCGTCCACTACAAAGCACACATGGTAAAAGGGCGACGTGTTCTGCTGACCTACCTGTTGGGTGAGGCCTTGTCATACAAATGATCACAATCCAAGAGTGAAAAAGCGTGGCAGAGGGTGGAGCCTCCACCTACTGCTCTACCTGTTCCACCTGTTCTCCTTCTCCCAGCCCTCCTTTGGGTGTCAGCTGATGAACCACTGGGAATCCTGTTACTTCCCCGTCTGCTCTCGCTCAGGAGGTGCTTTATCCAGAGAAAAAGAAAAAAGTCTGCTTTTGCTTTTCTTTCGTTTACTTCATTGAGGCTGTTTTATGTTCTTTTAAACTTCTTCACACTTCAAAGCTGGCTTCCGGATACTGAGAGGAACTGAAACCCTCTGCCACTGAATGCAGCATGGGGACTAATGATTCCTACAATTTTGTTTTTAAAGGTGAGTCATGTATCTCGGTTATTATTGTAAATCGCTGGATAAAGCTTGTTGAGTTTAATAGTTTGTGTTTGTACATGCTGAAGCTGTCAGGTGCAACACGTAGCTGCTCATTTTTCAAGGAAGAAATGGGAGCAGGAAAAGAAGGAAGTGGGTGCTTCCTGCCTGTTTGACTGTAAATCATTTAACCTTTGACCTGTTAGAGAAATACAAACATAGATTTCCTGCTTTGCCGAGAGAGGGTAACGTGTATGCTCATGTTTTCCTTATTAAAATAAAAAAAAACACATTTTCCATTCATTCCTCTTAGAAATAAGCTACATGGGTAAATCTGCCAAGTTTGTGTGATGTCATCATGTCTGGTGTGTTGTGAAGGTGACTGAAAGTCTGCATGTGTTGGATCGCATTAAATATATCTGATTGGTTAGAGTTTCAGTCAGTTTTTCAGTGATATGTTTGTCCTAAAATGTGATTGAAACGGATTTCAATGCAAGCCGTCTGTGTGTGCTTAGTGGTGCTGATAGGAGAGTCTGGTGTTGGAAAGAGCAACCTTCTGTCCCGCTTCACCAAGAATGAATTCAATCATGACAGTCGCACCACCATCGGTGTTGAGTTCAGCACACGAACTGTTCAGCTGGACACCTACACCATCAAAGCTCAAATCTGGGACACAGCGGGGCTGGAGAGATACAGGGCTATCACCTCAGCGTGAGTACACACACACACACACATACACACACTTGTAGTGCTGGTTCCAGCACGTGTAATGAGCAGTCTGATTGCAGTCTGAGTAATGGCTGCCCTCAGTTCAACCTCTTAAAAGCCCAACCTTTGAACAACATGGGATGAATAGTTGCTTTTTTTAGCTGAAGTTTTTATTAGACCCTCTCACAAAATCTTAGAAAATTAAACAATTTATATATTATATATATACATTTTTCTGTATTTTCACTATTTATTAGCAAGTGATAGACCGAAATGATTTCTGGTGTTCGACAGGGGGCAGAAAAGCAATATCAAAAATATCAAAATGTTTTTACCATAAAATGATGCAAAATGTCCCAGAAACTGTATCAAAAATGTTCAGCTTGGCTTTGTAAGGTTGCAGTGTGTACTTTTGGTTTCTGTCATCGATGGGTTCAGGTACTACAGAGGAGCTGTTGGAGCTCTGTTGGTGTATGACGTAAGCAAGCACCTGACCTACGAGAGCGCAGAGCGGTGGCTGAAAGAGCTGTATGACCACGCAGACCCTCACATCGTGGTGATGCTGGTGGGAAACAAAAGCGACCTGGATAACCTCAGGACCGTCCCAACAGAGGAGGCCAGAGACTTCGCAGGTTGATTTGCTATTGTTGGTGTAAAATGAGACTGATCTATGTAATCATTTTCATTACTATTTTGTTGAATATGACCTTTGCGCTACTTCTTTTAAACTCCACACCTGCAATCCAGATAAGAAGGGCCTTATGTTCATGGAGACATCAGCGCTGGACTCTACAAACGTTGAAGCTGCTTTCAATGAAGTTCTGACAGGTACCAAAGGCCAAAACCTTCTTCACTTTGATGTATGTTTGCTCAGCGTATCAGATCTCGATCTGAACTGTTTGCTTCTGTTCTGCCCAGCCATCCATAGGAAAGTGGCCAGCAGAGAGGTGACCCGTGGCTCTATAAGTGCTGTGACGCTGTCCAGCCCCCTTGGACAAACCAGTGAGGTTCAGGGGGAGCGTAAAGGCTGCTGCAACAGCTCCTAACAGACTGTCTACAGCTCCGTAAAGATTTTCCTTGACTGTGTGGATTCAACATGTTGCTTGACTGTCCATAAAGCATTTAGCCTCACGTTCAGTCTGACGAGCAGAGAAGAGAGGTTTTATGTTCAAAATGACTTAAAATATAAAAACTGTACAGTTTATAGTTCGTTGATTACATGTTGCAAATGTTAAGAAAATCTTCATTTATAGGTGCCATAACTAATGGTGGTTGTTGGGCAGTTCTTTTCCTCTTTCTTTATACTTTTAGTGATACTTTTGTATGTTTATTATCTTTGAAAACTAATGCAGAGATTTTGGTCTGGAATAATTATTTAAATTATTTTGTTTACCATTAATTATCTTTACCTGCATGAATCACATAAACTACAGCAGTGGTGAACAGGAAGGAGCATTATATATTTATCATAGGTACAAGCTATCAAGCCCTTCCAAATACCACATTTCATGTCATTTTGAGCACTTCAGACCCAGGGAAGCTGGTCAATGTCGAGCTTCTTTGCATCAATAAACAGAGCCCCAGAAATACTTCCAGATAACTTCACCTTATTTGAACATTTGTTGTCTTGTTTTCTTTCTTTTGTCCAGTTTACAGCATGCAAAGTTGATCTGGTTAAAAAAGATTAGATTAAAGAAGAAAGATTAAACACAACGCTGATCCCATGATGTTTTCAGACATTTATTTTTTCCCATAATGCTCACAGATGTCATCTTGGTTTTAGAATGAAACCCTGATCAACCAGTCTCTTCTTTCTGACATACCTGTTTTTTTTTCCACCAGCGGTTTCCTACAAGGACAGCAATCCAACAGGTTATCCATGTATCCTTGCTCCATCACAGCTTACTCTAATAAAGGAATCTTTGTGCAGAACCTGATGGGCTGATAGAACCATTTTATTGGATTCAGGTGTGCTAAAGCAGGAATACACGAAAAACCTGCTGTATTGTCGAGTACCACTGGCTCATGCAGTTGATATGCAAGCATGTGTTGAAGGTGTTGATTCTTATCAGGCTGTAGGTGGCAGCGCCGGTGATATAAGCTGTGTTGAAAAGCTGACAATGCAGTGCTGAAATGCATTTATTCCAAGTCTAATTTACTCATAAAACCAAACATGTTCATCTTTTTAATCCCTTATTGGGCTTTCCATTAACGGTCACGATATGTAGTTCATGTGCAAGGTTGTCATGGCAGCAAACTTCTGCACCTAGTTGAAAATGATTTACACTTTTCCCTCACAAATAGTAAAGTCATTGATTGACTGGATGCTTTGATGTCGGTATATGTATACACACAGTTTCTGAATGCTGATTGGACAGGCTCGCATGAACAGCTGAGAGAATGTATATCTACAGCAGTGCTTGCTAATGACACGACACAGATAGTGCTCTATCTCTGGCAAACAGATGTGCAAGGGGAGCCTTTGCTGTGGTTTCACTGATTCTGCATGTATGTGTGTGTGTGTGTGTGTGTGTGTGTGTGTGTGTGTGTGTGTGTGTGTGGGTGACTTCCCTCAAGCAAGATTTTTCTGCCGGAGATGATTTTGCCACAGTGAAATGACCACCGATGCTTTTATTAAGTCTCCCTTATGAAAATATGATCGGGAGTCTCTGCAGCAGGCAGTAAATGTTTAATTATATCTTGTGAATGAAGATATTTTTATGGGCAGGGCAAAGACATCTGGAGGAATAATTCATACAAGCTGAGTATGCTCAGGTTGAAAACCTGGTCATGAAAGCTTTAAATTGCCCTTTTTGTCCACTGGAGCCTATATGTGAGCCTTGTGTATTGAAAAAAAGTGGAAATTTAAAAAAAAACTTTACAAGTTTTTTGTTCTTTGAGTCTGAACGAGAGCGCTGAACGATGAAGCAATGTTTTCTCATCAATTCAGTTTCTTGCAAACTCCTCCTCTCTTGTGTGTGTGTGTGTTTCTGACCTCGCCCTGAAGGCAAGTCTCATGCTGTGGTTGGAAAGAGCTGGATTTAACGCATAAATGTGATGGCTATTACTGCCATGCTACTAGTCATGTGTAGCTTGTAAAGCGAGCTTCTAAAACGGGGGCTCAGATGTCAAAGCGCTGCCACCTCTGACCCCAACATGGATCTGTTTATCTACTGTTCATGAGTTCTCTGCCTCCTGCATTTTGTTTCTGTGAGGAGTTTTATCGTCCTAGAATTTACAGCTGCAGAGCCACATCTGGGTGGGTTTTATGATGATTTTGAACCCACAGAGAAGGGATCTTCTTTAGTAGTGTTTATGAAATCCATCATCTCTGTGGCGTCCTGGTTTCTATCTCTCTTTACCTCCTGAATTCACAAAACACTTGTTCCGTTGTTTATTTCTACTTCCTGCGTTTGTTTGTGTTTATATGTCATTACAACGGAAGTAAATCATAGTCAGCACAAGCATCCCCATTCACATGGGATCCAAAAGAAAAAGAAACAACTGTAAAACAGTCCATTTTCTTTTAAATGCAGCTTTCCAGCGGATGCAGCTTAGGAAGAAGCACTTATTTAAATAAAAAAATTCCAACTCGTTTGTTGTGCAGCTGTGGCTCAGAGATTCGAGCAGATCATGGAAAAATCGAAGGATTTAAAGTTTAAATCCCTGGCTCCACAGTGCCGTTTAGCGCCACAGAACACCAAGCTAGTCCATCTCCCTCGTGCCTCCGTTTGTGTGATCAAAAGCAGTAAAGATGTAAAGGAATAACTTGAAATGTTCAACAGCCCATGGTTTTCCAATTTTCCTCTTATGCTTTATAGTTGAGAATTAGTGTTGTATTTTTTTCCAAAACTGCTCAGCTTGGCCAAAACTGAAGATAAATCTAAACTAGGAGGAAGAAAAATAACAAGGGAGACTTAAACTATAAAGCAACACCTTCTAACAGAAGCAGCCATTGGTAAACAAATGAACTAGGAGGAGTGTGTTATTAGAAATAAGTCATGAGAAACATGACTGAACAAGTAAAAGACTGAGAAACTTATCCACTGAACATTTTTCCAATTCTGCATCTATCTTAACCCTAAACCTGACAAAAAAAAAAAAACAGATTTAAACTGATAAAGACTGACCAGGTGTTATTCTTGTGGTGGAGTAAAAAAAATATATAAACAATCCCCAATATATAT
>JBAMHX010000019.1:12704005-12732902 GCA_037177515.1 Pseudomugil tenellus
GATGGATGGATGGATGGATGGATGGATGGATGGATGGATGGATGGATGGATGGATGGATGGATGGATGGATGGATTTTTTAAGTCAAATAAGGCAATGATTGGCATTTTAGGTGTATTAGAGCATTTTTTTTAGAGAAAGGTGAGTTTTGTTAGGTTGTTTTTTTTTATCTTTCTATTCTTTCAGACCAAAAACCAGAACCAGACTTGCATCTCATTCTTGATGGGCAAAAATGATATAAACGAGCTAAATGCCATCATGTCTGCAGATTACTGGGCCAAACCTTTGGAGGTTTGAATTTTTATAGTACTGCTTATATGCAGTAAATGGTTGTAATGCAGAATGTCTAGAGGTTATTACTGTTTAGTGCAGGGGTCTTTGTTATTTAATCTGCTTATATCCGGTAAATATCTTATAACAATTTTTTTTTATTTTTGCTTTTTTCTTACAAAACTTGCTAAATATGCTTTAGCATAGGAATTATTTTATGTTAGCCCCAATGTATTTTTATCCCAAGGAAACATTGTTAAGAGAAATAGAAAGCATGATTATCAGATTTTATTTAAGTACATATAAAAAGCTACTTTCAGTTCAGCTGCTGATAAATCCAGTTCAGCATTTCACTTAGTTTCATTTTTGGTGTTCTCTTCTTTCTTGTCCTCACTCTTTTCAACTCCTCTTGTGTCTTTGCTTTTCCTGTTCTACTGGTTTGCTCTACTTCTCCCACCTCACTGTTACCAGTAACACTCTGGTCTAAACCATTAACACGTTGCTATTAGTTTCTTTTTGACTTCTCCAAAGCTGAGCTCTTGTTTTCGGTAGCATTGGTTTGTCTGGAATAATTGATAAGATTATGGGAGTTAGAGTTATATCAATACCAGGATCCGGGATTAAGGATTCTTTACTATATATAATGTATAATTAATTCTGCTATTAGAGCAACTAGCTAAAGAACTGATGCCCTCAATCATTGACAAAAAAAATAAATAAATACAAGGTTATTGTCTTTCCAGAAGTCTGTTCTCTCTTCTAACTCTTTATTTAAATCAGAATGACCATAATCATGTCATAGTTCCCAGGCTTTCTTATAAAGTCACATTTTCCATGTAGTGCAGCCCAGCTGGAGCGTGCGCTAAATGGCGTGCATTACATGCACACATTCATTTTGAAGGTAGACAGCTTTGCAGTACAAAAAGATGAAATTGTAGAGCTTTGCTTAAGATGCCACCAACTAAATGTATTTGATTTTGAGGGCAAGAAGTGATTCTGGCCAGTAACATATTTGGATTGTTGGAGAGACCCAATACAACTTTGGTCTTGGAGGGAAACTGAAATTATAGTTGAGGGCGTTCCAGTACTTGAAGGACGATTCTGAACTTACTTAAGCATTGAAACCGTTCCAAGGATCTGCATTGAGATGGCGTTGGACAGATGTCAGTACAAGAGAGCTTAGCGGACTACATCAGCATCATCCTTCTTCTGATGGTGATCACAAACTATTTGGAGTTTGCATCTAAAGCATAAAGGTACCAATGCTACTAATTAAATGAGAGAAGACGGTGATACCAGACCCACAACATTTTGCGTTCCAAAAATGTAGCTTCACCTCTTTAGGTTGTGCTCGTAGTTCTCCAGGCAGGGTTTGTTGAGTCCCTGTGAGGTTTTTCCAGTCCTACAGGAGGCATTACTGCTGGTATGTGTGGAGCAACACATCAGTAAAAAAAAAAAAAAGAGGGGAGACTGGTTGTGAAGTAAATGGCCCAGCAGGGTGTTCAAAAGCAAGCTGGAAGGCATATTGGCCAAGTTGTATCCCATGGAGAACTGATTGTGTGGGGCTCAGTGCTGCTGAAATGAATGTAATGGCAAAGAAGTGCTCCTTCAGTTAGATTGGTTGCCAATGCAGCCTTATAGCTTTGCATCCATAAAAGGAAAATGTCATAACAGGGTCCTTTTGTGCTGAAATAATACATGACAGAGTGAAGCATTTCTTTAAAAAGAAAACTGGATCTTTACACTATTATGACAACTCATACATTTGTATTCTGGGTGTATTTCATCAGCCGTGAGATTTTCTGAAGGCTGCTGGGAATTAATGCTTTCCTTCAACTGAAAAAGTGTGACAGGAGTTGTCAGGAAAAAGTGGAGTCAAAATGCATAAACTTTCTGATTAACCAAGGTCATCTCGTGGATCAAAAGATCCTGCGAGCTGTTATTGGTTCCTCATGTCTTCAGTTCAACAAGGTTTGGGTTTTTGCATGGCTGTGTTTAGGCCGCTCCCACTCAGTCAGGAGGAGGTAGGGACTTTGGCTTGATCCTTGTAGCGCCTTCAGTCTTTTCTTTTGAACCATTTTGTTAAAGATTTGCTGGTTTTGTTTTGGATTGTTGTCCTGTTGCATAACCCAGCTGTAGTTTCTTCAGACAACTTTTCCAAACAAGACACTTTTGCTTGGTCTTTTTAAAATTGTGCTGTCATGAAATTATTAATTTATGATGCAAGCTAAGACCTGTAGACTGTCAGACGTGGTGCTTCACTCTTTTTACTTTGCTAGAAAGCAGCACAATGACTGATGATGAATTTGAAAAGACTGAAAAGA
Source organism: Pseudomugil tenellus (assembly GCA_037177515.1). Classification (NCBI taxonomy): domain Eukaryota; kingdom Metazoa; phylum Chordata; class Actinopteri; order Atheriniformes; family Pseudomugilidae; genus Pseudomugil; species Pseudomugil tenellus. Next base: position 12,706,599 of record JBAMHX010000019.1, read on the forward strand.
CTGTTTTCCCATATATGAATAATCTGCTTTACTGTCATGGAGTCATTTGGAAATGAACATGTGAAACTTCTTAGATTGACTTCCCTCAAGATCATTGCTGATGTCTTGCCCGCTGGGCACTTGGCAATCTGATGCACAGATGCACTTTTGTTTTCACATAGCTGTAGGTGGCCCAATCATCTGCTCTGGAGTTTTCTATTGATCTAAGATCTGTAAAACAAGCTATAATCTCATTTCCTGGTCCTTTTATGTCTTGAAATTGTGTTTAACGGGTTGATTGCACAGTCTACGTCATGATTCCATTCCCACAAATTGTGAATATGGCACTGTAAGCACATTTTCCATATTAAAAAGCTGGCCAGTGCATTATGGGTTCCAGAAGAGGCGAGTGCACAGATTAAAGTTAATACGTTTCATCTGGTAGAAAAGCCGCTGATCATTTTGTTGGCTGGTCACACTGTCTGGACAGGGTGTGTAAGAAATATATCTGACTGGACTGAGCTGAATTTATGATCTCTTAATGAGGATGTTATTGCATCAGATCAAGACTTGAACGGAACTGGACTGCTTTGCTGGAAAATGTTGTGTATTCACACGAGCTGATGTTCGCAGACGTCTTGCCTTTTATCTATGTTGTGTCCCCACATCTCACAATACCACAAACTCACTACATCTCTGTCTTAATGAGCAGTTCCTTTCCCATACCTGTGATATTACATTTCTTTCCAGGCTGCTGACATGCAGATAGTAAGAGGTGGCATGAAATAACAGTGTGATTGATTTGTCCATTACAGCAAGCTGAGCAACAATCTGGGGACACCCTCAGGCGGTCTGTCTGACTTTATATGTTTTCCTCCTTCATACTCTGTATTTTCTTTTCTCTTCAATATAGACACAAGCATAAAAACAAAAAGAGTAATTACCCGCTGTGAAGAAACAGCTGTAATATTTGCTTGCGTTTACCAAGTGTATTACGCCTCATAAGTAAACAGAAGAGATTTTATTATTAAAACAGTGAGTCATTACTGGTTTGTGTGGCTCACTTTATTCTTACACAGCCTCTGAACCCACACTAAAAATGTTCACCAGCAACTGTAAAAGCTTTTTAAAAAAATGATTTCTATTATTTCTTTGCTCATAATAAAGTTTTACTGTAACATTTACCTAAATAATCCTAACAGAAGCGTTTTGGGGGAAAAACTAATCAAACGCTGCACTTTCGGTATCTGACCTCAAAGTTCATGTCTGGTTTGCAGCTGAGACAACTTAGTGAAGTCATTTATTTTCAGTAGATTATTACTAAATCCTTTTGTAGATAAGATTTAACTTACTGCAATATATCTGCTTGTGCTTGCATGTCAGAAGATGAATCTCAGACAGTAAAAAAAGCTTTTCTTTTAATTTAAAACATGTCCCTTTATGATAACTAGACTCAAACAATCTTTTCTCTTGCTGACTTTAGTTCATTTTATATTTGACTGGCGTTCTGATGCATTTACACTTTCTCATGTTGCTGTGTTGCTTTTTCATCTAGTTTGCTATTACCGTTTTTACTCTGTATGTGTGCGTTTTCTAATAAGCCAAGTTAACTCATGTTCTGGAGTAAAGAAGACAAAAAGTGTGTAGTATGTTTCAGGAAATTGGAAATGTCTCTGTTGCGTAGTTACTGCCAACTATTTTTATAGTAATTTGCAAATAGCTAAAGACAGTAAAAGCACATTTTTATTCCGACATCAGAAACAAGCCAAGAATACACAATTGTGCATTTCTTCACCTTTTGGCTGCTATCAGAGTAAATTCAGCTGCACAGCGAAGTGAACTGAAAAAGTCTCTTGCGGCTATGCTGAACAGCTGAGGGTCAGGTCCTAGCAGAGACATGTCCGTGTGTTATTAAATTTATTTTTATTAAAACTATTTTTCTAGTATAATAAATTATATTTCAATCTGTAGTTTGACTCAGATTTATAATCGTTATTGAAAAATGACACATTATTGAGCCTACAAATAAAATCATGACTAGTAGTATGCGCCATAGTAACAACAAATTTACCACTTATACTTTCTTCATCCAGTTTGAGGTTTGGATGTTTGTACATGTTTCACTTGCAACTGGCAAAAAGATGACGCACACTTTGGAATCCATCCATCACGGTGTTAAAACAGGGACTCAATACAACTCACAGTCCATGCTACAAAAATGATTGCATATCACAAGTTATTTACCTTTAAATAAATAAAAAGACTTGTGTGTCACCATCTCATAATTATGGTCTGATTATTTATTGTTAACAGTTAATTTTTCACTTGTCTGTCACTCTTCTCTTATTGCATAATCGGCATTGAATTATTTATTATCAAAAGGTAGATTTTAAAGTACATTTCTATAAAACAAAATGGATTTTTCTGTTAAGTTTACATTTGTGTACAACTGGTGAGATTTTGCAATGTGCTGGTTATAACATTGTTGTGACACTGCAAAATCATCTGAACAAAATAATCTGTTTGTTTTCTAACAGCGACAACAAACAGCATGAATATTCTGTCCGCTCATATTATTCTCTTTCAGTTGAACAATCGAAAAGGGAAGATGTTAGGTAGCAGAGATTTTCATAATTGGGGGCTACCAGAATAATAAACCTGGCTCATAACTTAAAAGGAAACCAACACACATTGGTTTGAGAGATTGTGTCAGGAATCTGTACATTTTTTTTATGAACAAATCCTTTGTAATCATAAAAAAGTTTTGCAAATTATAAAAATTTAACTGGTTAATGTTGACTCATAGATTAACACTCAATGGCTCTTTGTTGACAAAAGCTCCAAATAATACAATTAGCGGTGTGGACATAGAGAAAGGAACATCATTTATCTCCCTGTCATGCAAGGTAGGTTTAACTTTGCCTTTTAAAAGTAAATAAAAGGACGAGTCATTATGTTATATTTTAGCAATCTGATATTTACCATACATTTACTAACATGCATCAAAGGTATAAGACTACTTGAGTAATGCAGAGTAGCTTCAATAGAGACAGTTGTGTAAATGGTTAAACTCAGCCTTGATGTGGAAAGCAAGAGGAGGGGTGTCTGGACACTTAAGAATAGTGTCAAAAGTCTAACTAGCTCAATTTAAACTTTGCATTAATCTTATAATTGATTTGCTCTTCTAGCTGCCATGTAATCTTAACTTGAGGGAGCCTTGAGAGTTTCGTAAACCTCAAGGAACATGAATCAAACACTGCCTGACTGAGGGTTTTTAGATTAACACAATTATCAGCTCCATCCACATGTAGCACTGCACCCTACTAGCTCTTATCTACAGCACTCAATTATAAATGCCAATTTTGGTGGAGTTGAATGAGCCTGATGACTCTTAATCCAATTTACATTCTTAAATAAGTTTATGCTTAGACAACAGACTGTGAGTTTGTTAGGCTTTATTCCCCAGAGTTGTCTAGTCTCCTGTGATGCTTTGTTTTTTTCTGATTAGCAGGAAAGGAATACAAACGGGATTAATTGAGAAGCCAACTATTATAATTAGATAATTGTGGCCCTCTTTGCTTGTCTACTGTCTAGTCCCAAAGGATAACAATACTAAATACAGTACATGTGAACAGCAAGGATCTGTGTTATATTTTATATTAGCGCCATCTAGTGGATAGTCATGTTACTCAGAAGGAAGTGACGTCTTTTCATATCTCAACCAATCAGCAGTCTCGGCTCGCAATTCGAACAGCAACTTCCTGAGAAAGGGTTAGCTTGAACAAAATGGGTTGCTTTGCTGCCTAGTTTATATTTTTATGTGTTTTTGAAGTGAAAAGGCAAATACCGCGTAACCTTCGAGACCCATTTTTCTGGTAGGTTTAAATTTGTGTGGTTTTTGTTTGTAATATCTGTTTTGAATGATTGTCAAAGCTCTAAGCTGTTTTTTAGTGTAACGTTTACTAGCATGCTAACGCAGTTTGACTTCATTTTGCGTCTTATGCTACGTTATTGATCCATCGCACAACGAAATATTCTTTTAAAATGACCAGATCATAAGCCATGGCGAAAGAACGAGCACAGAAGAAGTCATTTCAGCAAAGTCTGGAAGACATCAAGGAGAAGATGAAGGAAAAGAGGAATAAACGGCTGGCCACTGCTGCATCCACGAGCGTGGGGCGGGGTAGAATGATAAACAAAAGCAGCGGTACGTGGTTTAAGTTGAATTAAATGATATATTTACATCAACAACTTTAGATTTTACTCAGATCTGTGGATATTAATGATGCATGTACAGGTGCAAAGTTTTGATACAAACTCAAAACAATGCTTATCTCTATATATTTTCCAGGGACACATTCTACACACACCATCCTTAAAGGTATACAGCTGAACAATAAGTCACTGGCTATCGCCCTTCAAGCTGAGAAGGAGAAAGTAAGGCAGGGCAACGCTGTGATCCTGCAGCTGAAAAGGGAGCAGCAGGCTCTGTTTTTGCATCTGCTTCTGCTCAAGAGGAAGCTGAAAGAGAAGGAGGCTCTGCTGGCAAGTGCTTCAGAGGTACAGTCTGTCATCTGTGTATGTCCAGTCCATGTGCATTAAATTGGGTCCTAAGTCACACTCAAATAACCATGCATTTTTCATGTTTTACTTTTGTGTACGCTAATTTTTATCTAGATGAAACCTGTAGGCGTCCTTGCTGAATCCCAGCACCATTTGGATTTATCAAGGCAAGTTTTTAAAAGAAAAAAATGATCAGGAAATGGTGTTTACACCTTTTCTAGAGTTGACTGTCTGCTTGTTGCCCTTAAATTCACAGACAAACGCAGAGCAACCAGAAACCTGATGAGGAAATGGTGTGTGAAGCTTCTCCAGTTTGTGCAGGTACCAACAAACTCTGTTGAAATGAATGTTTTATTGAGTATAAACCATAATTGAACCATAATTACACGCGGGACAGATTGCCCGTCTATCACAGGATATACAAACGCAGAGACAACCATTTACTTTAGAGTGACAAATAAGCTTAACATGCATGTCTTTGGATGATGCTGGGAAAGCAGAGTACCCGAAAAAATCCATGTGCACATGTGGAAAACATGCATGAGTACAACATGTTGTTTGAACCTCCCCCTAACCAAGCCTCAAACAAAGCAAACTTCTTCCCGTCAGGTCTTGTAATAGGTGGCTTTATTTAATTGTAAATTTACAAGTACTTTTGTTTGTGCATCTTAGTTCCTTTTTCTAAATCAATCATGTGTTTGATCAGGTGCCGGGCTGCTAGAGTACAATAGACTTGTTTCAACTTTCAAGCCTTGGATGTTTTAGTGCACGGAAAGGGATCATGATGGTCCCCAAACTGGTCTGTGTCTGTACATCTGCATAGCATTACAATAAACATATCACCTGCCTTACTGGCCTGTACTGGTAAAATTGGCATAATTAAAGTAACATTTCTAATTTAAATATTGCTGTTATTCTGACTGCAACCTGTTTGTCTGTAGCATGTTGGATATCATCGCTAAAGTTAATCTGTCATATGTTTTAACTGTATTTCCCAACATAGACCCTTTACCCTCTAAGAGGAGCGAACAGCGTCATTGTGACAAAGATTTTACACTGCCATCCACGGTGGGTGTAAGGCGTCGACACACAGACAGAAGAAGCAGGAGGAGATCTAAACGTGTTGAAGAACTGAGGTTGTTGAGTGAAGAGGACCGGGTTGCTGGATTTGGGGATGTGCAGGTACCGAGTCCTATTCTCTGTGATAGCATAAATCCAAATAAGAAACAACGCAGAGCAGAACCAGAAGTGGCAGAACATAGTGATGCTGAGGAATTGCATCACTCCACTCCTGAATCTGCTCCTCCCAAAAAAAGACAGCAGCAGCAGAGCAAGAAGCAAGCTCAGCAGCAGCTCCGCTCCAAACAAGAAGCAGCTCCGCAGAAACCTGAAAGAAGCCACAAAACAGAACGTGCCCCATTAAAGAAACCGTGGGAGAATCCCAAACCCAGAGCCCGCTCAAAGAGTCGGGACCGTTCAGCCACACGGGCCAAAACAGCGCCTCAATCACAAGGCAACAAGCTCAACACCTCACTGGGATTCAATGACACGTTTGACTTTGACTGTGAAGAGACGGTCCACATCACACCTTTCAGGGGCAAGGGGGAGGAAAATCAGCCGGTCACACCCATCAGCGAAGAGGCAGTCTCTACCGGATCCAAACGCACAGAATCCAGCTCGTCATCACCATCTTCCGAATCAGAAGACAGCCTATATGTTCCTCAGAGGTCTCGGCGGAAACAGGCTTCTCCTGACAAAACCAAAGTCGTCCTGACTCGAAGACGCCGGTCCTCAAGAGTAGTCTCGCAAAAAGAAAACGTCCCTCCAAAGCAGGAGATTTCTGGTGAGCATGATATGTTTTTCTTGATTTTAGTGTCATTTGGTTCATAATAATAAGATGAAGTTCATCTTCATAAATCGCCATATTTATATCCACGAGCATAATGATTTTGCCTCGACCGCTGCCACCAGATATTCTTCGTGTGACCGCAATAACTCAAACCATTTTTACAATTGTTTTTTGATACTTGGTATACTTGTTGAGGTCCCCAAGTGGACGACCTAGCTCGATTTTCACAATTTTGGGACTTATGGTTTTGCCACCAAAAAATCTTGGCTATATCTCTGGAACTATTTGTCTTATTGACCTCAAATCAAGTACAAATGAAAGGTTATGACCTCAGGATGCATCCTGTCCTGACGTTATACCGGTGTTGATTTTCAATATGTAAGAATGTTCAAATCTGTCATGAAGAATATTAATAGGAAAATCTGAAACTAACTTACTGGCTATTTCCATTAAATGCGGTGTTTAGGCAAAATAATTAACATGTATCGCCATGAAAAGCAGGAAGAAAGGAAGAAAAAAACCCTCACACATAGTTTTGTCTATATTTTCCAAGATGCATGCGCAATGTAAATGTCCTCATTCTGACTAAATATAGATTGTAAGAGGCGATTTAAAAGATCTATTTCATAAAGCATAACTGTAAAACATCCATTACTAACCAACAGTTTACTTACTTGTATATGTTAGAATTACTTAAACATCTCGTACACATAAGTGCATTTCCAGATCGTTTTTTTTAAAAACTGCAGTCACTCCTTTCTGATTTTTATGGGAATAATTGAATAAAAAGTGAATAAACTGTTTATCGACTTGCTGATCTGATCTGCTTTAGGATTAGACGTGTGGATACAGTACAGTAAAAGTTGACTGCATGTTTGTTTCAGAGCCCAGCAGGGAGGAAGACTGCTTGCTTCCTGTCAGCCCTCTGGTTGAGGCTGAAATGATGAGAATAGGCAATGTCCTGTCAAATTTTGGAGAAGCTTCCTGTGAATTGACCCACCAAACTCCACAGAGGCTCAAAACATGCACAAAGCGTAAGTCTTTAATGCTGCAAACACTGCATGTCAGAATAAATTGTCTAAGCGATGTTTCTCAAAGTGTCTTGACATCATCCACGAGCACATGATGGTTGTTTCTATTTCATTGTCACCTGACTGATATATTTATTGAACTCGGGGAATCGGCTGTTGGTGCACGCACATATATGCACATGATTCTTTTCTCCCCTTTTTCTTTCTTTGCATCACATCTCCTCTCACATTTCTACAGGTGGGCTTGGTATAAGGACAGCAGGGCGGGGCTTGAGTCTGTGTGATGTGACCAATCTGTCCCCTGCAGCCTATCGCAACTTCTCCCGTGGCGGCTCTCGCCCCTCAGATACCAGATGTTCCACCCCTGTTCCTGCTCGTAAGCGGCGCTGCACCATGGTGGTTGACTATAAGGAACCTTCCTTAAATGCGTAGGTTCACACTCTAAGGTTCCAGTCGCAGTTTACTGGTCTTACTAGAAGCAAGCTTAACAGTTATTTCCCTTTCACAGGAAACTTCGGCGTGGAGACAAGTTCACAGACTTGCAGTTTCTCCGTTCGCCAGTTTTCAAGCAGAAGTCTGATAGGAGATCAGTGCAGAAATCAAGGAAGTCTGTGAGCAACCAGCAGTCGAAGTACAACGAGTCTTTTGTGGGATGTCGCTGACAGCAGTTATCCTCCCTTCATTGTTAATAAGGTTTTATGTCTTTATATTTATGTACACTAGCATTTTCCCCCACTTAAATATTTTTTTAAAAATGAAGTAACGGATCAGTTAGATGAGTTTTGTTTTTTGCTCATGCAGCTTCTTCATTTTTTTTTATTAGTAAATGTAGGGATTAATATTCCAAAGTGTAGTCAGATATCTCTGTTTTTATTACATCTATGTACATGTGGTGATCTGATAAATTCTGTGTATTTTGAAATGCATCTGGAAGAATCTGAGCCCAAAAAATCGCACGCAAGTTTAACGTCAGGTTTGTTTTATTCAGTCTACAAAATAGGCTAATTCTATGTCATTAAAACCAATTGTACAAAGAGAATGAAATAAATTTTCAAGATATATTACAAAAGTTCTTTTCCCCCTTAAAGTTGTTTAGAAAGTATAAACACCTTTTTACAAAACAGCAAAACTACTTAGTATTGCACAATCTTCATTTATCTTGTAGGTATAAAGTTATCAATCTCAGGACAAAAATAAGAAATAATAAATTAAGACCTTGTCTTTAGCATAATTCTTCTAAATTACAGCACATAAATAAGAATAAACTCTAGATAATTAAATTAGTCCTTAGTTGATGGTGTAATTTGTGTGTAACGTTAAAAGAAAACAGCCTCAAATTTGTTAATACTTGGAAAAATAAAAGTGCATTTGGATAGTCAAACTGCTTTTTGTAGCTTGGAGAGGAAAACATCTTTAGTTCTGAGAGCGAAAATATATTTATATACATTTAAAATATACAGATAAGTGCTTTAAAATCATTCAAATCTGTACAAATTTAAAGTATGTACTCCTCTTTTGGCAGGATGAACTCAGAATTAACTTTGACCTCAGTGGCATACAGGCAGCACAACCTGAACTCTTGCTTTCCTCACACAGCCATTTTAAACTCGGTCCATTGAAGATGCATTTCCTTCATGTGATGTCTACCTGAGTCAACTGGGAGGAAAAGGCAGACATTTAAGAGGCAGTGTGAAAACGAAGAAGATGAAGTCCAATCAGTGAAAGATGTCCATTCAGCTATTCGTGACGCTTTCAGTGACTAGACACAGAACTCTCCTCCCTGTGTAATATGCATCGCTCTGGCACCTTCCACTGTCCTCTCTTCTAGTGGGCCTCTGGGATGTTTGATGAAATGACAGCAGTACTTTGCAGTTCCTGTTCTGCTTCGGGGCACTCCCTTGCGTCCCATCTTTTGGAGTGAATCTAAGGTATTGATTCGATACAGGATCTGGGCCAGCGTCTGTCAAATCAAAGTGCTGATCTGAGACCAGTTGGGATCTTTAACTTTAAAAGCGTCTCTAAAACCCTGCCCACTCGGCTATCAGTAGTCCTATTTTTTGCTTGTCTTTTGCATAACCTTTAACTTCAGCTTTCCACGACAGGGACATTTCTGTTCATCTACTTCTCAATGAGGCCTGCTTCTTTGATCTTGGTGTAGAAGAACTTCTCGAGCAAGTTGGCACACTTGTAGTACTCGCTCTCCGGAGGGTTGTATTCACGACAGTTGGTGAAGATGCGCTGCATGTCCGCCATGAAAAGTTTGCGTGTCGTGTAGTACTTGCTCTTCAGACGTTCGCTCATGGTCTTGAGGTCTGTAAGTGAAAACATTACCTGTGAATGTGACACATCTGCAAAATTTGATTATTTTATTGACTTTAACATGCTAAATTACATAATTTGGAGAAATTAGGCAGTAAATAGTACATGTAAGCAACCAATCTCATGGAGTCAGTAAGAGTGGCTCATGATTTAGCTAAACACTTGTAAAAGACTCCAATGTTTATGCAGAAAAGATTAATAAAACTACTCCACTTTAAGTTTAGCCCAATATACAGTATCACAGGTGGTATCTGGGTTTAAAAAAATGAAAAACCTCCATTTAAAACCCATCCTCAGTGATCTCTGTAATACAGCCTCAAACATGTCCATGTCACATCCATTTTAACAGTTATGGAGTTAAAAGTGGAGACCATACATAGGAAGAATTACCCACTTTTTTAAAAACCCAGAACTCATGGATACAAATGTTCCCCCTGAATATGTATAAAATCATAATTCAGTCTATGCCTTATTTCAGCTTTCATTTGATCTGTTTTAAAGGTTTATTTTCCAACATATTGGATGGAAAACGAAATAGTGGAGTACTGAGAACATCCTCACATGTCTGACAGTGATGTGATCTGTTTTGTGTAAATCTGACCATAGTGGAATTCCCTGCATCCTACAGCTGAGGCTGCTTAATGTTTATGTAGACTAAAGATGATTTCTTGAAAATTTACTAGAAATAAACTTTTTACCCTTAATTTTAATGTTTCCCTATTTAAAATACACACTGACACTGATGGTTATTAAGGACTAAACTGTGAAATTCTCACTGCAAATAGAGGAAGTTGTTCAAAGCTGCCGTCTATACACAATATTACAGCAGCTACACCCACTTCTTCTGTACTCAATGGTTAGACAAGCTGTGACGATAGAGACAAGAACAATTTGCATATTTACGACCTCATGCCTGTTCAGTGATCCAGATGTATGAAGTTACATTTACAGTATGTTATTAAGAATTTGTTCAATGGAAAGGGACCCAAATAAAACCTTTTTTTTTTTCTGTTATTCATTATAAAGCTCTTAACGCTTATTCCACTTACGGCACATTCACATCAGCTCTTTTGATTCGAATCAGTCTGTTTGCTCGGAAAGTTCACTTCGTTTGGGGTTACCGTGAATGCGCAAACAGATTCTATTTCAGATCAAAGCCGATTCAGTCCGACTACAAACGCAGGTTTCGGTCCATTTCAAGCAGACCAAATATGGGTAGCGGACTGCAAAACAAAGTGTATTGTGGGTTCAGCGCAGAACACAATGGCTAAACACAACCAAAACACAGAGGTGAGTGCTAATAGACGGCTCTGGACAGAAATAAATAGCTCAACAAAGTCCCCAATCGGACCGAGTCTAGCAGACCATCCAGGTGTGAATGCTCTCTTAGACTGTAGAGGCGTACAGACATACCCATGGGGAAACGAATGACTTGGTAGTAACCGGGGGCCTCTGTTTTCTTCACAGGCTCCATGAAAGGCCAGGCGTTCTGGTGACTCTAGAGTAACAAAGCAGTGTGTGAGAACAGATGTGTGGTATATGCAGATTGTGTGCATATGTATCCATCCTTCACCTTAACATGCTGGAGGATGGTTTTTAGGGTGCTGTACAGTTGGTCTGGGTCCTTTAGTTCCTTCCTAAAATTGCAAAACGAATTGAAGAAACCCAAATTATAAAAGTCTCTTTCACTAGTACGGCGCTATTCGTGACATAAGTAAAACAAAAGCAAAAAGGTTAAACAGTTTTTTCTGTCTATGTGGCAAAAGAAGAATAAGACTTTGTTTCACACTTTTTTCTTCTCAGTGCAGCTTAATGGAGTCTGCGCTAAGTGGAGTAATATACGTAATAGGAAACTGTCCATATACTCACCCTTTCCCCACAGGCTTCCAGCCAGTTTCACCTGTTAATACAACCAAACTATGTTTAGATACATTTAAAACAAATATAATAACTTGTATTACTATTTTTTTTAAAATAAACGTACGTATGCCAGGAATGCTCTCAATGGGAATCTGTCGGACTCCATCCTTAAAACAGGACAGCCCTGGATACACCTTTCTGATCTGAGCCTGCTTCCTTTCTATCAGTTTCTTGATGATCTTGAAGGACACAGATAGGAATGGGTTTAAAAGATAACGTGCAGGGATAGAGAGGAGGAAGAAAGATGCCATTTAAAAGTGACCCACATACCTCTTTCTGCTTCTTGATGATAACAGAGAACTCTGTGTACGGGATGCTTGGGTTGAGTTCACAGCCCATGAGGGTGGCTCCCTCATAGTCTTTGATGTAGCCCACATACTTGGACTTGGGAACCTTGATGTCCTTTGAGAAGCCCTAAGAAGAAGGCAGATGTGGCTTCAAATTTTAGTCTTAATTTTAATTTACAATTTCACCAACAAATGGAAAGTAAAACTAGGGTTAAAAAAAGGCCTGAAAAACACAAAGCAAAGAGATATTGAGCATGCGTGTGTTTTCAAAGGAAAGTGTCTCACCTGTTTCTTGAAGTAACCGATAGCGTACTCATCTGCATAAGTAAGGAAGTTGAGGATTTCGTGCTTTATGTGGTATTCCTTTAAGTGGTTCATCAAATGTGTTCCGTAGCCCTGAAGCCAGACAGCCAAACATTAGCCTTGTCCATCCAGCGTCACTAAATACACATCAAGTAAAGAAATAATAAAGCCGGCAGTTCTCTCACCTTGACCTGTTCGTTGGATGTGACAGCGCAAAAGACTATCTCTGTGAAGCCTTGGGACGGGAACATCCGGAAGCAGATCCCTCCGATCACTCGGCCATCCTTGATGAGTGACAAGGTTTTATGCTTCCTGCCCGGAAACAGAAAAGCCTTTTTCATTGTTCTGCTTCATTCCTGGACACAAATGCTTACCAAATGAATCATTAACTCACGGATCAAAGACCAGCCGTGTGATGTACTCCTTGGGCATGCGGGGAAGCTGGTGGGAGAACACATTCTGAAGGCCAACAAGCCACATCAGGATCCTCTTGTTGGGCTTCTGGTTTAGGGAGTTTCCAATGACATGGAATTCAATCACACCTCTCCGCTCCTCAAGGCGGGCGGCTTCATCCCGTGCAGAATGAGCCGACAGCAGACTGGTCTGATGGAGGAAAGAAGTGGAAAGCAATGGCGATGACAAAGTTCCCATCAAAAACAGAATTTATTTGGTGGATAACTACATAGAGAATTACAGGTTACCTCTGGAATGGCACCAGGGTCAGTGATGGTTGCCATGACTTCATTGATGAGGTCCATGGGGATGTCACCTACCACCCTTGGTCTCTTGTTTTCTTCATGATGAAGGGGCTCCGAGGGTTTACGCTTCTCTCCAACTACAATTTAAAGTATTCATCCAATTTATCTCCATTTTAACAATTATTTAAAACAGTCTGACCATGAGCTCATCTTCACTTTCTTATGATGAGACTGTTTTTTTGCTGATGACACAGCTGTAAACCCATCCTTCAAATCCTTCATTGCCAGTTTCAAGGAATTTCTTTATAGTTTCATTACACATAATCTGTACATTGAGACAGATGAATTAAACTGCTTGGTCATTCACATTAGCCCTGTGCTCACTGCATCAGTCACACTTCAGATTTGTCTGCAATACCTGGGTTTGTCTCCAGTACAGATGCTGGTTTTCTGGCAGGACTGAGATTGCCACAGGTGGATGGATCCACTGACACTGGACTGGTGCTGTAGTACAATGGCCTGGCTACTGGAGGAGCACTGATCACTAAGAAGGAAGGACATTAACATTAATACTTTTACATTATTACGTTTACATTTTAAAAATATATTAGGAGTCAACCTGACAGGGCTGCGCTACCTGTGTGGATGGGAATCTGCCCTCCAGTAGTTCCTGCCAAGAAGTCCTGACTCCAGATAGGCGAGCTCTGACTGTACACCTCCTCCTCCAGCATAGACAAGAACCTGAACGGAAAAAACACAAGCACTACTTTACTATGTTACAAGCTCCTTTCTGCAGGAGAGCCGGTCTAAAGTTGTCTGTTCTCCATGGATGAGTCCAGTTTAAGCAAGATGACGGATACTAGATCCTGCATCCCATTGTGTGCAGGTCTGAATGGCATTTAATTATCATTATACTAAAAATATGTAACTACGCAAATTCAAAATCATATCATATATCAGGGAAAACAAACAAAAAAGAATAAACTACTAAATAAATACTCTATTTGCAGTCACCTTGAAGTCAAAAGAGAAATCAGAGCTGTTTTCCCATCTGAAATGATACTATTCTCTGATTTTTGTTCCTTTTTCAACTCTTGCAAACATGATCTGTTCAACATAATTCCAAGTGCTACTCTTCTTTACGTACTCTCATATATTCTCGCATCTCTTACTTGGGAAAGTGTGTTAGAATGAGAGTGCGTTTCTCAGGGGGAAGCTTGTCCTTTTCCTGTCTGGCCTGCTCCAGCAGCTGCTTCCTCATCACAGTGAACACAGAGCGCAACAGTGTCCGGCCGAAGATCTGAGTGGTCTCATACCGGGGTAAGCTGTCGCAGAACTGAGGCACATTGCAGTAGGAAAGCCATCTACAAAGAACACAGAAACATCTTCACAAACTGCACAGATGGGATTATTTGAAGAAAAGCTAAAGGGTTATAACTGCTTAGTGCTGATACCGGGTGTAGTTGGATTTGTATCCAGCTGCATCATCATTGGGCACCCTTTGGCGTCGCTGAGAGGGCGTTTCCAACTGCCAGTAGTTAATCTGATTAAGAAACATCTTGGCTAACTCCATGATGGTTTGTCGTTCCTTTGATGGTAGGTGGCTGAATTTGTACTGGACAAAATTGTTGACTCCCTTATTGCAAAACATGTAAAAGAGAAAAATGAGGACAAACAAATTGCAAAAAAGTTGTTTTCTATTAGACTTTTAATCTACCTGTTCAATACTGGGTTTTTCAAATGGAGGGCTCTCCTGTGCTTCCAACATTGGTTTTCCCATTTGTAGAATAGATTTCCTTAATAGCTGAAGGTTTAAAAGGTTCATTAGAAAGTTTACTCAAATGCAATACAGAACATAAAACAGAAAAATAATGTTAATGCAGAAAATTACTTTGAAAAGGGAAAAGTAGACTTGTTTAGTGTCAGCATCCTCCTCTTTGTGAACACATGTGTACAGATACTCTACATCCAGGACAATTCCAAGAAGTCTGTTCATCTCCTCTTCTGATACATTTTCTAGATGGGTCACATGATCACCTGGGAAAAAAAATGTTTACTTCAAGAACATGTAAACTTAGTTTGGGTTGTTTTCACCACACTGTAGATTGTTTCGTGACAAAGTGGCGTACCTAAAGTGTGAGAGCAGCTCCGACAAGGCTCCTGCAGGTTGACTGTGTTGGACTGCTGATCAGTTTGAGGGGGTGTCGGAGGGGGGTTCTGACTCTTCCAGCCATTACACTTACAGGCTCCCTCGGCCTATGAAAAATTACAACTGAAATAAATATGAGCAGAAAAAGCACAAGTACAGATCCACTTTTACAGTCTGTGTGATGTATATTCAGTCAAATTGCTAGTAAGTAGCACTGAAGTTATGTTGATATGAAAACAAACCAAAAAAAAAAACACAACTGGTACAATTCTTTTGTAAGAAATGTGAAAAATAAAAACACATGTGCACACACTTAGTAAAAGGTTATAAAGACTTTTTATCCTGAAACTATGAAGTGAAGAAACTTGCTACCCGTCAGCTGGCGGTGCTGTTCTACGCATGCGCACTGAAACAACAACAAACTCCGCCCACCCCAGCAGCTGTCACCCTGTCAAAACAAAGACTCCGTCCCTCTCTGCGGATCATAGGCTGCATAAGCCCAGTAAACTCTACTGTATTAATCATGGTGCTCTTACAGATTGCCCGGAGACATTGTGAAATTTCCTGTGAAATTCGTGCACGAAGACGCACTGGGATACAGCCCCAGTGCGCAGTCAGCTACTCCCACAAACCAGCGCCAAGCCACTGTTTACGCTCACCACCCCCCACCTTGACAGAAACATAGTAACATTGTAAAAACACTGGACAGCTTGCAGCTGGAAGGCCCTTAAAAGTCTTACCTCTGCGAAAACATTTTAATCATCCAGGGAAATTTAGCACCTTCGCTTCAGTAAACTAGCTCGTGCATGCAAAATGAAAAGAAAAAAGTGCGGCAATGGCTTCCTTTGCGCTTGCATTTAGAAAACTATTGCAACCAAACCTAGTGAAAATCCGTCAAAGAATATGAATCCTTTCAAATAGAAAAATGCTAAAAGTCTACCAGCTACAAATTACGCATACTTTGCATGATGAATATACTCCGAGTTTTTCCAGTTTCTTCGGTCGTGGTGACGAGCGGAGTTGCGCCTTCTTCACGGCAATACGTGCGGATCCTCCAGCGGCGCCGGAGCCCTCCGTTCCCCCGGCTCCAGGGGCGGCAGGAACCAGGCCCGCGGCTCCGATGGCCGGCGAACCTTGCTGAATTCCTGCGCTGTCGGCCATGATTCGCACCAAAACCCGAAGGGGAGCGCAGGCCCCGGGGAAATGTTTGCTCCGCCGTCCGCTCTATTCCACAAGCGGAGGATCAGACATGGCGCTCATCCTTATTTTCAATTTTCTCGCTGTAGGCCCATTTTCCTCCGCTAGGGGACTCCGAATGGATAGGCCGACTCGACAATTCAGAGGAGAGGTCACAAATTGCAACCAATTGGAGCAAAATTTCAAGGTCAAATATAAAATGAAAAATTGTTGTGAGGAGCCATTTTTTTTAAAGGGAGGGCTCTGCGCGAGATTCATTCAGCGAAGAGGATTTGCAGACATATTTACCAATAAATTATGTTTCCTTAGATAATTTGAACTTCTGATCCTGTATAATGTTGAAATACCAAAATTTAACAGTATGAAAAGCTTCCAAACCTAATAATACACATTAAAACATTACAGTCTTTTTAAAACTCCTACTCAGTTCATGCAAACACAAACAAGCTGCGTACAATGATAAATGATCAAATTTATTTCAGTATTTATTTGGTCATTACATAATAGTACTGTAAAATGCTTGCATTTTAATGCTTCCTGCTGCAAAAAAGTGTTGAAGAAAAACAAAATACCCCTACTATTTACATCCCTACTAAATGATCACTGTACTTTAACTTGCAGCTAACCGCTGTAATAACGTTCCTACATGTGAGATGTTACAGAAAAGCAAGCAAGTGGATTCGCTGATCATTTTGTATGATGTCTGACTCCTCTGGAACTTTTACAACCAGAATGTTGGTGAAAGTTAACGTTTACTCACACAGAGGAGTACTAGTACAAGGCGTTATTGTCTAACCAAAATTAAAGTTAAACAAAAAAAAGTTACAAGACATATCTCTAAATAAATGCAATTTAATTTTTTGTTAATTACACTACATACATTTATAAAGACCACCACTGATTATAATTTAACCATGTGTGAAAAAGGGAACAGCAACAAAACTCCGAATCCAGATTGTAGCCGTTTACCTGCTAACTGTACAGTTTTTTCTTAGCAATGATGTAGACGTCTCCCTAGCAAGCATTAGTCCTGTCACAAGTAAATCAGAAAAAGGTAGACTACACTGCAACACCATATTTACAGTATATTATTTATATATTTATATTATGTATATATTTATATCACACTGGCTGAAATTATGACAAATTCATGAGCATCATTAGTGCAAGGCATGAGTTAGATAGACCTGTAAAAGAAAGAAAAAGGTTATGACCAGGAGGATTCTGTGTGGATATATGTATCTAAACGTATCAATATACAATGAAAATAAAGAGAAACACAAATATGTGCTCAATGTAGGCATTGGTGAGGTGTAACAGACTGTGTGCTCATCTACAATGATGTTTAAGTCAGAAAGGAGTTCAGGGATTGTAGGTCATTGTGCAAACGTGTTCACACATGCTAATGTACATGTGCCCGTGTCTCCACATTAAATTAATCACCTGCCAGTCCAGGCCCAAATTGAATATACTGACACACAAGTGTATCGAAAGCACTTTCTATTTAAGATGTCAGACATAATCATGAAGAACCCTTACATATTGCAACACCCCACTCGCTAACCTTTGCTTTTTTACATGGTGCAAACCCAGCAGCGGTCCAGCAACGCTGACCGGATGGAGAAAGTGGCCGTCTAAATGAAATCACCCAATGCAGAAACCCAAGAAGCCTTAGTTTGACCTAAAAGAGGGGCGTCTACACAAGATTCATTAAAAGGAAGGGTCACAACACACATCAGGGATGGACAGATGATTCCTGATGTGTTCCTCAGAGGCTTTTGTGCCTTACTGTGGAGAAAGCTGGGTGAAGAGGGGGGGATTTTGCAGAGCTGCACTGGTCCTGGCAGACACTCAACTCGAAGAGCAAATACTGCATAACATTGCACAATGCCACTATGGACAGCTACAAGCAGGCAAAGCCCCGAGATGGAGCCCGCAGGTAGAAAAAGAGGATTTACACAACTTCTAATTTGAGTTTTATGCAGAAATGAAAGGATGTGATAGTAAAGGACAGGCAGAGGGGGAGTTTAAAAGGACTGTAGTCTATTTTTTATATTAAACTTTAAGATAAAAGGCTCTCAGTAACAAAGAGATGCAGAGTTTGTGATTTATCTGTTTCTCTACCTTCCACCTTTTCTCTTTCAGATTCATCCCTCGTGTCTGACAGATTTCTTGTGCTAATGCAGACATAAGGTAAAACAGTTCCTGATTCTTTATTCAGGCCCATGTCCTGCAATAATGCGGGTATGTGCCGCCATGATTTCACCTAAATTATAGTAAGCAATAATCAATAAATCTTTTAAAAAAGAAAAAAAAAGATAGGCATTAAAAAGAAGTAGTTAAGTCTTAAGCTATTCCAGAAAGGAGAAGTGATCAATTCCTCAGAAGAGATCTTTATATCAACATTTTGGAGAAAAGATGATTGAAGGGAGGTTTTGCTTGTCAATCAATAATCTGAGCTACCAATAACAATTGATAGATGTGATAAGCTAGATGGCAGAAAGTAAGACAAAGTGGTTAAGAGGCTTCACCAGGCAGCAGCAGAACCACAACGAAGACACAAGGCAGAGCCACAGAGAAACATCAGTGTGATGGCACTGACTTTGCTACGGAGAAACAGAAACAAAACAAAAACAATGGAGGGCGGGGGCATCTTTTTTTGTCTCAAACATTAAGTGACATATTGCATTAGTAGCTGCAGTGGCATCTGGGGCATTGGCCACATTAGTTACTAGTATATAGGTCTGGGAAGAGTGTGTTCTTCATGTTAGTTAGAGCAGCATGGAGCCTTGGCTGGCTGGGCAGCTTCTGTCAGGTCCACTCCCCGATTCCGCCCACTGTTGGCTCCTGGAGCTTGAGGCTCATTTTTTGGCAATCTCTTTGCTGAAAGAAAAAAAGATCAAATGAATTAAGTACAACAACAAGAAAGAGACAAAACTGCGACTTTTTATTTTCAGGTATTAGAAATCACAAATGAAAGCACAAAAAATATGAATAATAAAGTACGTAGCTCACATACAAACAGCAATAAAGCTGATTATTACAATACAAAAACAGCAAATTATGTATCAGAGGTTACTCACCAATAGCCATAAATATCTCATTGACATTCATAGACGTCTTGGCTGATGTCTCCATGAAAAGCAAGCTGTTGTCATCTGCATAGGACTGGGCGTCCTGTTGGCGCAAACAGCAGAAATATTCAACACGTCCATGCGTTTGCATGCACATACAGGACAAAGACAATTACATAGCTTCTGAGACTCAAATATTTGTTCCAGATGTGATCACATTAAACATAAGCAGATATATGAAATGCAAGTTATGCTTTAAAAAAAAAACTGACCTGAAAGTCGACAGCTCTCTTGCTGGCTAGGTCAGCTTTGTTGCCTGACAGAGCGATGACTATATTAGGACTAGCTTGTCTTTGTAGTTCCTTCACCCAGTTCTTTGCCCGTGCAAAGGATTCCTTCACACACACATACACACACGAAAAGTACCATTCATATTTCATGCTGCAACTTGCTCTACATATAATGTAGTAGTTAAACCCTGCAGGCCTGAAAGCATGCCAGTGCCATCACACCAACTTGAAGTTAGATGTGTTGTAAAAACAGCAAAACAACTTATAGTCAGTGATAAACGTGCCTCGTTTGTGATGTCGTAGACCACTATAGCGGCTTGTGCCCCTCTGTAATACATGGGAGCCAAACTGTGGTAACGCTCTTGACCGGCAGTGTCCCAAATTTCAAACTTCACCGTTGTGTCATCTAGACACACTGTCTGGGTAAGAAAGGCCGCTGGGAATAAGGACGAAGTGAGACGGTGAGTCAGCATCACATGATTAGTAGCCACACCAAACAAAACTCTATTGCCACGTAAACAAAACAGGTCATAAATACAACACTTAATACCATGTTTTTTATGTTTAAATAATTTATTTCAAAATATTAAATTCTGATTTCATCTATGACAGCTTTTCAGAAACAGACTGGTCCCATGATGGGACTCACCTCCTATTGTGCTTTCCTGGAATTCATGGAACTGGCCCTTGACAAAGCGGAGCACTAAGCTGGACTTCCCAACAGCTGATTCTCCTAAGAGCACCAGCTTAAACTGACAGATCTTAGTCCCCGAGTTGGGTCCATTGGGTCTTGTAGCTCCTCCTCGATTAGCCATGACCTGATCAGATCTTCGGATCTCCTCTATGCCAAACTATCTGGACTCGTGCTGCAGAAAGGAAGAGGACAAACACAGGAAAATCATTTTGGAGCTATAAAAAAAAAAAAAAAAAAAAGTTGCCGCTAATGAATTTAAAGCTTAGGACGAACCCTTTCCCCAAACACTGAGCATTTTCAAGCAGTATAATAAAATACCAACAATGTTAAAATGAAGAGTTACTCATTTTGACATGAGAGGGGCGGGGGGGGGGGTGCTCTGGAGAGGTCAAAACAAAGCAATAGGACACTTTCCTACTAAGATGCATGAAATATTTTGATGCAAATGAAGTTGCATATTTACAAAGCAGTGAAGCACAAAACTTAATACAAAAAAGAAGAAAACAGATGTAGAGTAGATTATGCTTCATTATCCTAATAAAAAATACTTTTATGGCTTTTTCTTAATCTGTATGTAGATCATAAAATTCCCAAGAACTGTTGCAACCTTTGCTCTTCTGAAATCCGAAAGAGCAAAGTTTGTCTTCACTGTGATGGACTGGCGATCTGTCCAGGGTGTAATGATCATGTAATGCCCTGATCTGAATCAGTGAATTAGGCTACAACATGAAGTACTTCACAGTAGATTCAAGGTGCTTTTACTCTCAATTTTGCAATTTCTGAATGCATGTATCTTTATCTTTGCGCTCTATGAGCTCCACTGTTTGTGACTGTGTATTAATAAACAAGGTAAAAACAAGCAAACATGAATGTCTCGGTACATTAACAAACTAAGTCCTTGAATTTGTCAAACTAGTGTGAAGAACCACCTGTATCTGGTCTTTGGCTGAAAAAAAGAGAAATCTTGAACACAACACACCACGTCTAGCTGAATGGCTAAGATGCCCAACCTATGTGCATGCACGAGAACATAAGTCTCCAGCACAGCGAAGGGGTAAATAAAGCCGTGTTTACATTGTGGTTCCTGGTGATGGCATAATTAGATTTAAATTATAGTTATTATTCAAACTGAACACTTTTAACTCCACAAAGACATTCTGTGGTGATAAGTGCAGCTTGTAATGAAAAGATGATGATAGATCAGAAATAATTTGAATTATTTTGTTTGTTACCGGCACTCTTCTTCTTGTGGGTTAATTTGCTTTATGCTGGACAGCCAACCAGATCACACACACACACACACACACCCTACTGACTCTGCAGTAACTGGTATAACATGCTGAAAACCCAATAGGGTTCTACTGCATCACAGATACATTACACACTAAAAACACAAGAGAATCTCAATCAATGCTGCTGACAAATTTATTTAGGTGTTTGAATGCAGCTGCATTTTTATGAATACACTGCATAGTCTGCCTTTATATTTGATATAAAGTCATTTTATCATATTTTTTATTGTATATAAACAGATGTTCTCATGTGATTATCTAAAACTGCCATTGTTACAATAACCAATAGCAATAGTCCAGTGGAGATCGCTACCAAAGAGGCAAAGGAAGCCCAGGACGTCCACAGTAACAGAAAGCAAAATAGATTCACAAAGAGAGTAGAAGAAAAAGGCCCGCCCACATTACTTCAGCCCATTTCTACCACGAGAACTTGGATGCATGCCAGTCATTGCTTACTAACTTGTTTAGGACTGAATTGTGAACCATAAAACAGATGGCTGTTGTCAGGAAATAACAATAGTGTGTGTGACTTTACAGAGAACAAGTTGTGGAATCCCATCGCTGCATAGAAACTTACAGATGCTGTCTAATGCAATCAAGTGCAATTGTTAACTACATCCACACTTCAACAATATTGTTCGCTGAGGGATGTTAATCTATGGAAAGGATTAACTTCACGGTCAATTCTGAAGCAAGTGTTTCCTACATAATGATTAATACAGAGAGAACAATTTGAATCTGAAAACAGCAACAACGCAAAGAAATGTCTGCAGTTTGCTGCTGGAGGTGGTGATCTTTTATATGAAAAGAGTGACAAGAAGGAGAGCAGAAGTTTGTTATTTTATGTTTAAACGTTATGAAACTGATTCATAGCTTACACAAATTAAACAGTTATGTTTCAGTTATGTTATGTGAAGTAAAACAGCATTTCCTGAGTTTTGTTACCACAAAAGCAATAAATTCCTCTCCATAAGTTTTAATCCCTCTAAACCAATGATGGGTTGAAACCCAGTGCATAACATAATAAAGTCAAATATACTTAGTTTTAACCCCCCCAAACCACAACGTGGTGACAGTTGCTGAGCATGTAAAAAGCTTTGCTGAAAATAGGTGTTTTTTTACTTATCACTGTTCTGAACTAAGTGCCCAGTTTTCATTTTGCGAAAGCAGCATACAGTTTATAATTAATAGTTCTGTTTGGTATGTTGTACATTTGGATCTTTAATCTATCCTGCTTATTCAAATTCATGTCCCTGGGTTGCTGGAGTCTGTCTCAGTAGCTCAGGGGTGTCCAAAGTCGGTCCTTGCTGTTCTGCTAGTTTTCAATGCATCCCTGCTCCAACACTTATATTAAATGAATCAGCCAATGAAGTTCTGCACAATGACTGGTTAGTCTGAGTCAGGCGTGTTGGAACAGGCATACATGGAAAGCCTGCTGGATAGCGGCCCTGGTGAACCAAAGCAGGACCCCCCTGCAGAAGCTACTAGACGAGAGGCTGGATACACCCTAGGCACCCTAAGTTTTTTTTTCACTGTGATAATGATAAACTAGTCAGCTATGAGTGATAAACTAGTAAGCTATGAATTAGTTTTATAACATTTAAACATAAAATAAACTTCTGCTCTTTTTTCACTCTTCTTCTTTTCATATAAAAGTCTTCCGACTGGAAGACCACCACCTCCACTAGTTTTTTAATGATAAACAACCACTGACAAACAAACATCTGAGAATATACAGTAAGACACAGTAAACAACTTTAGCTTTGCAAACAAAAGAACAAACTGTGATAAAATAGAATCGTGTGTGTGTAGCCTGATCATGGTTGTGTAAACTCTTCACTTATGTCATCAACTATTAAAGATGATTACCAATAAGAATTAGCACAGAAGGGGACCAAAGCTTTTTACTTTGCATTAAATAAAGTAAAAGCTTGCTTTTTTCTGATATTTTCGCTGCAGAACATTGGGACATTTGCAATTTTTTCTGATTCTGCGATGTATATTGCAAATTGAAAAAAAATTTCAACAGATGACTTGAACAGCAGCTTAAGTTATGTTGTACTCCTGCATCTTGTTGACAGTGAACCTACAAGAATCTTACAAGTTATTGTGAATGTTACAAGTATGATTTTTGTATACATGAGGATAATTCTTAGTGTTCGTTTGCATGTGTTTTATTAGGACCTGAATGCTTCACGCTATTGTGTTTTGTTTATGACTGCCCACATTGGAGTAGTTGCAGAAGACAATGGACTGACTCCCCTTTAATGTTTGAGGGTGGATTAGAAAGTCATCATTTGTTCCCTACATTGCAGGTTCTGCGATGTGACTATTGCACATATGTAGTACATTGCGACAACGATGCTCAAACAATATATTGTTTAGCTCTAATTTGGGGTATTGATGCTAATCAAATATGTGGCTATGTGAAGAACCAGTACAGCAGACTAACCCAGCTGTCAAATACATAAATTATTGTTGGACTGCACTTCCTCACAGACAGGACTGTAAGAATCTTAACTAGACAATGACATTATGCGTTTGGTAGAGCAGAACATGAGTTAATATATTTCATGCTAGCTAAAATTAACAGTTTATCATTCTACAGATCCTTTCCATTTATGCTGTAATATATATATATATATATATATATATATATATTGTTTAAATTTAAATGAAGGAATGTCCCTCTGGCATTTCTCCAGTTATGTAACTCTCATAGTTTTGTTGTGACCATGCAGTTTTATTGTACAGATTAATTCCAAACAGAGGGTATAATCTGCTACTTACCAGAGTGGCAGATAGGAAAAAGGCTACAATTTCGACTTAGGAAACAATCAGTGTGTGCAATCGGCACATTTCAATTTGACATGGAAATTGTAGAGCAGCGTTTAGTCCTAACTCTTGCAAAAATATTAAAAGCAGTGTGGATCAACAGATATCACACGGGCTTGCCGCAAACACTGCCTGACTGTGATCCTCACACTTTACTTGGAGTTTATTTTAACCGGTTTATTTTCAACATTATTGCTTGGGTTACCAGTAGACATGCATTTGTTTTCATTTGGAGGTAGACGCCATTTCCCAATTTACTCAGTAGCTGACTTGCTAAGATGCTAATAACTAATCTATGCTTTTTAACTGACCAGTAAATATAGCCCCCAGTGTCTGCAAGACAAAACAGTAGAATAATTGGAAGAAATAACTGTAACCGTTTTTTAAAACAAAACGTTCAAATGTATAATCTAGTTTTTAGCCCTACTTCCCTTGTTACTTTAAAGAGAACAGCCAAAGCTTAATTTTACTTACATTAGCTTGTTAGCACTTGTTAGCATTCCACCCACCCATTTAGATTGCAGCTAAACAGGTATGCCCGTCATGTTAATAACTAAAAAAGATTGACTATCCGCTTACTGACAGCACAACATCGCCACAGGAGATATACAGCTAAACTCAGCAAGATGCAACAAAGGCCT
The DNA here is from genome assembly GCA_037177515.1 of Pseudomugil tenellus. Taxonomy (NCBI): domain Eukaryota; kingdom Metazoa; phylum Chordata; class Actinopteri; order Atheriniformes; family Pseudomugilidae; genus Pseudomugil; species Pseudomugil tenellus. The sequence goes on from JBAMHX010000019.1 coordinate 12,731,720, forward strand.
TTACCTTTATTTTCCCAGCTATCATCACAGACATTAGCTGGAGTCAGCTAGCGACACCGCTGGCTAACGAAGTCAGTGATGACATTTGAGTAAACGTTAGCGCTAGTCACACAGGCAGATGAAAACAACTTGTCAAGTACGCTACCTATAAGCCAGACGATGCGGCGGCCTCTCAATACCACACAGGTAGTATTTTACCTCGAAAACCGGGGCACTGGGATGGGGTGGTCGGAGGGTCAAGAAAATAATTTCAACAATCCCGTCACGTCTCCTCCTTTCTTTCTTCTCGCAACTTCCCCTTAGAACCAAAACACAAACAAGCTCTTCCGCTCTCCGTGCCACGTCATCCAGCACGTCAACCTCGCGAGATAAACTCACCGCAGCGCAACTGACTCACATATCTACCATTGACTGTATATAATTACATTTACATTTACAATATTTACATATTAAAGATATAGTTGGTCACCTTTGTGTCCCAGTTTCAAGTTGTTATTCATATAAAAAGTTAAAGGTGAAATAATACTAATTGTTAGGAAACTGTATAATTTTAAAGCTGTATCTCCTTTATCCTAAATTTAAACATGAGTTGCACACATAGGCTGCATGGATGGATTAAACAAGTAGTTTTTAGCCTACTTCAGGCTTATCTATGTGGAACACAAATTGATCATTTGAATTGAAATGTTCTTTTGCTTTTTTATATTCTCCCTTCAGGAATGTCCTTCATCTAGTCTTATCCACTAAATCTTATTCTGTCACAAAGCATTGCATCCCTTACATTCATAAATCTACTTTTTATTCTTCCTTTAGACCCCCTGCCTGGTGGTGCCATTCTCAGCATCATTATACCAAATAACCACATTTCTTGTTCTTGTTCGCTCCAGCTAGTCTTCATCTTTCTCCACCATTTATGTTTATGTTATGTGATAAAAATGTATTTTTTAAAAACGTAGAAATTAACACATCTAAAGAAGAAACAGGATAGCAGTATGTTATGTGTCCATAAATGGACATAAATACAAGCTTTCTGGGTAAGACTATTCATAGTATCAGTTTCACTTAATTTACCATTGCTTTCAAACTCTTTCTCAACTTGAATCTGAATGAACTTAAGAGCAATGGTGATCCCCAGGTTTTTATGCCAGAACATGTCAATATGACTTTAATCAGCTTATATATA
>JBAMHX010000019.1:12736179-12747877 GCA_037177515.1 Pseudomugil tenellus
TGCTCCTAAAAGACACAATCATATTTCATCACTCATCTACATTATTCTTCTTATTATTAACAATACTATGTCCTGATACGAACCAGACAGGCGCTCTAATCGAAAGCGCTGCTGCAGCCTCTCCACCTGTCGTTGCAGCTCCTCTATTTTCTGATGTAAAGCCTCGTTCTCATCCGCCAGCTCAGACGCTCTTACATTGTTTCTGGAGCCACACAGTAGTCATGGTCCACTGACAATACCTCTGTTTTCATCTCCACTTCAGAACCGAATCTGGAACGGGAATCTCGGGCCGTGGGCGCCGTTCCCAAACATCGGGTCTGGGTGGAGTTAATTCATACCCATTACAGCTGAAGACAACGGGTATTGCTTCCCTTCTGTAGCCGTTTCAGTCACGTTAAGATCTGTGGCATTGAAATGCCTACAACAACCCCGGGTGTTTTTAGTGGGGTGAAGTTGTCCTTCCGGATCTTTCTCAGCCATTCAGCTCAGATGATCAGATAAAAAGAGAATGAGTGAAAACTTATCATCTTGTTGAAACACGAAGAATGTGTACAAAAAGGCACACAAGAATAAAAGCCTGACATTCTAACTCCTTGAAAAGTGTGTCGCCTTTTTTCGACTTTTAACATAACAGACAAAGATAAATGAGCAAATGAATAAATGAAAGAATGAGTAAACCGGAAGTACTCGGCCACACACTTGGCGTCAGAACGTAACCTGACCATATTGTGCATGTAGTCCATTGTTAGTATTTTCAGTTCTGTGCTTGAGCTGTGCAACAGGTGTTTTTTTTTTCACCTTGCAAAACACGTCTTTGAAAAATGGAATCAATAAGTTGATTAAAAAGCTATAGACTATAGTTAATATGCAACTGTTAGTCCAAAACTACATGCAACAGTGTATATTGATGAACTTCCAATGAACTTGGAGAGTTTAATGGTATAAGACGTGATGAAAAACTTTATCAGGCTGAGGGTGATAATGACACATTTTAGGGAAGTCCTTTTCACAAATCATGTTGGTTAGTAAGATATTGTCTAAATTATTCTAATGACTAACAATTATGTTGCAACTATGTTGCAATGACTGTTAAACAGAGTCTCGGAGTAATAAAGTCCTGGTTCTGTTGCCTATTGGAGAAAAAAATGGAAGTAAGATTCTGGGCCCCTTATGAGGTTATCACCAAAGTGGGAGCTTGCAGTTACAGTAGTAAGTCGAGACTCTGTCTTATCAATCTCTTCATTTTGGCCAGTTGGCAGCATATAGATGTAGTGGAAATGTCATATATTAGCTTAATTACCGGCCATTTCATAGATTAGGCCATCCAGTATGGTTGGTGGCTCAAATACCATCAGTCATGTCATGAGGCAAGAGACTGCACCTCCATTGCCTTTTTAAGGATCAACATGTTCATATTACTATTATTGTCTACCTTTATGCCAAATAAGAGAGTAGAATGCACAATTATTTTCAGTTTTCATCCTTTTATCCTTTAAGTCAGAAAAAGGAGCTAACTTCTCGTATAACGAGAGAGAAAAAATTGTAAGACATGAATAAAATGAGGAAGCTCTCTTAGACTGTGGCTGAGAAAAACACATTTTCTACAAAATTTTTGTGCATGTCATGTTTGTTAAAAACTAAGCACAAATGTTTTAGAGAAGTCATTTGTGATAAGATGTTGATTAAAACTTAAACAAGCTTTTTCAGGGAAGTCAATTGGAAACTTAAAAAAACCAGTAACAGGTAAGGGCCATAATGTTAACAATGGAAAATAGATATTGGTACTTAAAGCACATTACAGTACAGGAATTAGAAAAATGAAATGGTAAGAGATTCAAAACACAGATTGTTAGATTTTTTTGTCATTGTATAAGTTTGACATTATTTATCTGAACTGGAAAACTGATGATATTCCTTTTTCTCTACTGGTCTCATTTTATTGAACATTTTACATCACATCATATTCACCACACTTTTCCTTTCATTTATATATTTCTTGCAGCAAATAGCTGCAGCTGTTATTTGCGTAGGTTCTTTGGTTGAATATAATTAAGATTTATGGACATGTACATGCAAATACATTTACATAAACACAGAAATGCAATGCAATTTTATTTATAATGCACTTCAAAAACAACAAAGTTGACCAAAGCGCCACAATGTGCAGAATTAAAGCTAAAAGAATAAATAGGATATGAAGAGTATTTTTTCTACAATTAAATAAATACAGTTAAATAAACTCAGAATCCTGAGAAGGCTCCAGATATAAACAGTGGAGATCCAAAATTAAAAAGAGTAGTAGACAGACAAGCAAGGGTCACAATAAGCAAGAGGCAGAACACTTCACAGGGATGAGCAGGGCTGTGGTTGTTCGAAAACAGAGCTCAACATCCATGGAAACAGTGAGCAGAAAACATCCCAAGAGGGCTCAGTGACAAGGACATAAGATAAGATGAGCTATGTTGACTATCGGTCAAGGAAACAGAAACAGGAGAGAGGTTAAGTAGGGCAGGGAGCAGGTAAAGATGATGAGCAATCCAGGGAGCTCATGTGGAGCAGATGAGTTTAATGAGGAAGTGGAGGTTCTTGCAGGGCAGCGATCATGACAATTAAGGGCCAAATTTACTAAGATGTCATTGTGCGTGTACCAATTTGCGTGTAGCATTTAGAATTTAGTGTGTCAGGCAGGGCTGTGATTAGTACATGATCTACTAAGATTGCTCATGCAAATGACAGCGGGAGCAAAGTCTTGGAGCAATGCCTATTTAAATGAGGATTTAGCGTGTGACATGGTTTTCATGACGACAACTTTACAAAACCGCAAGAGAAAATACAAGTTTGATCCGATGGAATTAGAGGTGTTGGTGGAAGAAGCCAATAAAATGTCCAAAGAGCTACAGCTAATAAATCTGACAGCAGCTCAAAGGAACACACTTTTCGGTTTCTGTATATATGCTCAGAGTTTGTGGGAGGCACAAGCTGCACATAAGTGCAGTCAATTGCTCCTATAACACCTATAAAAACTCTAGACTTGCCAGGAGTTTAATTATTGCAGGTATGCATGACTCCTTCCAGTGTCTGGCTCCAAATCTGCGCTGAGTTCCTCCAACAGCTGGTAAACAGCAAGGCTGGATAGGCGATGTGTTTTAATAATTATTTTTCTCTATCATTTCAAACATGTTAACATGAGGAAGAAATATGTGTTCTCTCCGTCGTCTTTGATCATTTCTATGTCTTCTTATTGCAACAATCACTGTAGCCACTGTGAGCAATTACACATTGCCCCCGTTTGCACGTCTTTTTGAAATGTACTAAATATAGGCGCAGTTTCTACCAGCAAAAATTATTTCAGGTTTGATAAATTGCTTTGCATGTGCTAAAATAATATATTTACATGTTCTCCACCCACTCCATTCAAAACTGCGTGTGAACGCCCCAATTTACATATTAATTGAGGCAAACATACTAACTCGAGGAGGACACGCAATTTGGCACCTTTGGAAGACGCAAACCCTTTTACTCACTGTTAGTAGATCAGTATGTACTTTTTTTTAGCAAGTGCAATGTGTTTGCATGCTTTTTAGTACACGCAAACCTTTAGTAAATCTGCCCCTAAATGTCAACCAGTCATTGTATGCAAAAGGGTAACGTAAACAGATGGGATTTTTAGCAGAAATTTAAACAGCTAAAGAGGAGGCATGTCTAATGAAATGAAATAAAAAATAGTGTATTAATTCTGTGGTCATTTGGTCCAGCTGGTTGGTTTTTTTCAGGCACTGGAACAAGGCAGAATGTTTTCCACATCACTGGTATTCTTTTCAACTCAGACTGGTGTTGAACTGGTGCTGGAGAATTGGACAGAGTTGTCTTGAGTGGGGAACTCTGGGTCTGACACCATCTGAACTTGACACCAGGAGATGTGGACTGAGATGAGGTTGTGTTCAGGTCCTTGACTGAGCTGCAGGGTGACAAAATGGAGGTGTGACTGGGAAGCTGTAGGCTCATGGGGCTAGCATGTAGGCTCATTACAGCTAGCAGTTCCATGTCTGTTGTGCAGATCTTCTCTTTAACGCTAACGACATGAAGACGACATGAAGAACACGATGCTCTTCGCTCAGTTGAGTCTGATCCTGTGCTGGATGCTTGCTGTGGACTCCATGAGGGTGAGTGCAACTACAGTCCCTTCAAAGCTTCATCAGTGATGCTATGCTTTGTGATCGAGTCCAGGAGTGGCTGCAAATAACAAAAACTAAAATGAACTGTATTCTTTTTTTCTTGTATTGTTTGTAGCTCCCTCGCTGTACCACGTTCCCATTAAACATGGCTGAGCAGTCAGTTGATGACATGTATGATGGCTGCAGCGACAAAGCATCGATGGACAAGATAAGAAAGAAGTACTCTGATGAACTGACTACTGGTGCATATGCATGGGCCTGGAAAAATGCTACACGGTGTGCTAATGAGAAGTACAACATAAGGAGCAGAGAGGACATGGCTCTGACCAGAGATTACATGCAAGCAATCTGTGAATACACAGGTGATGATGTGTATGAAGCTTTCAATGCAGCAGTCAGAGAAAAAAAAGAAAAGTTTATGGTAAATCTTTCCAGTTCCATATCTTACATTTCCTGCCGACAGAAGCCCTTAAAATCTTGAATCCTAAAGCCCAGTGTTACACCACCTACAGACAAAATAGAGTTGGATTTACTGGCGATGTCAACCAAAAAAATATGTTTTGCTTCTTTTGCATCCAGCTCTTTTCAAACTGGACTGACCCACTTTGGTAAAGAGACCTGCTTTGAAATTAAGACCTGCTATGGTGGATATTCGTTCTATGAATGTAATGAAGAAGAAGTGCTCATCCCACCATATGAGGGGTTCACTATTAAACCACTGTGTGTGATTGAAAAGCTGAAAGACTAAAGTTGTCTATGTCTTGGAGAGTGCAGGGCGTAAAAGCAATCTGAACTGCAAGTCATTAAAACGTTTTGGGCAAAAGTTTAAAAAGTCCAAAAATTGGCTTGGTTAATGTTTTAACTTTTGAAATCACTTGTCATTTAAACACAGATATTATATAGGGGAAAACAATAATAAGAAAAATGATCTATGTTAATAAATGAGTGCCTGCAGCTGAAATTTTTGTTTTTCACTCTTTCTGTATTTTGCTACTTTCTGTAATCCACCATTTATTCCAATAAATAAATGTGTAAAATGTATTAAACTGGCATGAAATCACAGACATTTCTGTACACTTTATTTGGTTAAGGGTGGGGATTTAACAACTCCGGTTTGGATTAAGATATGCAATGTTTATTGCTACTGGCACATAAAACATGTCCAGATTGTGTTTTCATCAACAAAAGCTTAAAGCAATCTGAGAAACCATTTTATTTTTTAATTAGTTACAACACCAAAGGAAATGATTTCCATTTGGCCGTGCCTCCGACTACCCACACCTTGTGAACAGAGGTGAAGGTAGGAGCAAAGATTGGTGAATCGAGAACTTTATCTTCTGGCTCAGCTCCTTCTTCACCACAACAGACTGGCAGAGAGTCCACAATACTGCAGATGTCACATCGATCCACCTGTTGAACTCACCCTCCATCCTTCTCTCCTTCGTGAACAAGACCAACAACAAGATACTTGAACTCTTCCACTTGGGGCAGGACTTCATTCCTGACCTGGAGGGGGAACTCCTCCCTTTTCCAGCTGAGGACCATGGTCCCAGATTTGGGAATCTCATCCCAGCCGCTTCACACTCGACACACTCGTTTTATTTTATAAGTAAAGTAACTAGTAACTACTTTTTTAAGCAACACTGCCAATGAATAAATAAATAAACTGTTGACACAAGTAGCCCTTTGGTTTACTTGCAAAAGATTTACAGACTAATTTAAAATAAAAATGCTGTTCTGATAGATTCTCCTAACTGAGTCTCATGGGAAAATAGGAAATTATTACAATCAGAATCAGGTTTTGTAGAGTATGTGCACATTTACAAAAAATTTGACTCAGATTTTTTTATCTTTCTTTATGAAAGTCTTATTCCAAACCTATATAAAATAATTTATTCAGTACAAAAGAAGTCTATTGATTTCTGTCAAAAAGTATTATTGTTGCTGTTTGTTTTTCCAGTTTCGAGTGAAAACAAATTCTCATTGCAATTTGTAAAATAGTAAAGTAACAACAGCAGCATGAGCTTTCAAAAGTGTGCTTCGTCAGGCTCGTAGAGTCACCAACATTTATGCAAAAATGAGAAATTAAGTTTGTGTCTCAGGTATATTGACTGATATTTATTTAGAAAAAAATCACTTGTGGTTTTCAGTAACTTTTAAATTTCATCATAATTAAATGTTGTAAGCTTTAGTTTCATATTTCTTTTTACTGGTAAGGTTAAGATTAAAAATTACACGATTCATATTAGATAAGAAATGCTGGATATGTAGAGTGCTGGAAGCTCAAAACATATAGGCAAAGGTTCTATGTTTTCATCAACAAAATCTTAAAATGATCTGTTTTGTGACGTGTCATGCTTTCATTAATTACAAAGGAAATTATTTGCACTTTTTATCAATTTAATTTTATTTTTTAAAATATCTAAGCAAGTCAGAGTATGCTTATAATTACTAATTAAATATTTTCTATTCTTGAAAGATGAGAAGTTCACAATACAATTTTAAACTCTGTCTACTTCCATTAGATAACCTGCTGCTTCAGTTTGGGAGATGAAGTTTTAAGTGAAGCTTAATCTTAATCTGCTCACTCCCATAATTGTTAAACATTGGATTTCCCCATCCTCCTATGCTCAAAAAACAAATAAAAACCATTCATGTGTAGGAATTCCCATTGAAACATCCTGCCATACTACATATTGACCACTGGAGGTCGCCCTTTCACTGAGCAAATCTTTGATAAGTCAAAACAGAAGGCGTTCTGTCGCCATAGAAACTCATTAGCGGTCTCCCAAATTTTTCCTTGGACAAATGGACATTGGATCATTTCTGGTGACAGGGACATTGTTTACAGCTCTACATAAAAAAGCAACGTCTTTAAATCTAAATTCAAATAAATTAATCAATGTTCCCAAATGTGTGTTTAGAATAAAAAACCTATCAGTCCTCTTGTTGTGCAACAACTTCATCAGTTACCTCCCCGCTGAGCTGCTCTCTTTGCAACAAGTGAGTCTTCTTCATTTGTTTGCTCATCTGCTTACTGGAAGACTGCCAAAGTGGTACTTGAAATGTTGAACACACCATGCAGATATGTGATTACATAGTTCTCTTTTCCGTCTGCAATGCCTGCAAGCTGACTGAGCTGAATTTGGGAAATAATGCACTAAAGGAGGTCCCCGCTGTTCTGGGCCATCTGGAGTCCTTGAAAAAACTGTACCTGTTCAGAAACCAAATTACTTTAGTGCCTCCTGCTGCGATAGGTAGGTTCCTTACAGGTTTACATGATTAAAAGAAAGCTGAAATGATAATTATGTTAATATCCATGTTTTTTAGGTTATTTGCAAAACCTTGTTGTCTTAAATCTAAACCACAACAAGATTCGGAGACTTCCACCAGAGATTAAAAGGTACACAAATAGCACAACGATGCGTGAATTGATTCTCATCACATTCACTTGTGGTATAAATAAATGACCCAATAGTCACGAAAAGTCATTTTAACTTTATCTTCTCCTAAGCATGTTCTAACAGCGATGAAATATTATAAAACTGTTTATTTTTTCAGCTTGAGCAACCTTCAACGCCTGAGTCTGCTGGACAATAATCTGGAGGAACTTCCTGAGGAAATCTGTCATCTCAGTATGTTGTCTGAGTTAAACTTAACTTATAACAGGTTGTCTTGGTTACCTCAGCAGCTGTACCAATGCAGGAAGCTAGCAAAGCTGCATGCAGCTAGAAACCAACTGACCAGCCTGCCAGAGGTGAATATGCACTCCTCTGATTGCCAACACAAATGTCTGCGTTTTTCCCCTCTTTTTAAGTAATTTGTACCATAAAAGCAGTTTGAAATTACATGTTTCATTTGGCACTTTAATTTCCAGGTATAAGACAACTTTTTATAGACTTTAGGCAGCATTTGGTGTTAAAAACCTCACCTGTATATTTTTTTGCCTGATTTCTCCTCCAGGGTATTAAGGTACTGACTAAACTTCAGGTTCTGGATGTGGCTGGGAACAAGTTGACAATATTCCCTGTTGAGGTACAGCGTGCAGAAATATCAGAATGCACTCTAACGTTGTCGCATAATATCACAATTAAAATAAGTCCCCTAAAAACATGGGAATGCCTCCTGACTGTGTCTAGTTTCACCTGCTGCTGCTGAAGGAACTGTACTGTGAGGATAACAGGTTTATGCAATGTGAGCCGAAGCCATTGATTCAGGATATTGAGGTGTTTACATTAAAGGCAAGTCTATAATTGTAACCAATAAAACAACAGATACTGACAGTAATTTTGTTCCCCGTGCTGCTTTAATGGTGCATTTATGTCTTTGGGTCCTAATAGGAACAAGTGTCCAGGTTTATTTTGAGAGAGCAGAAGAACAGGTTCTCTCTGGTCCACAAGATGCTTCCTCATTACCCATGCCTGACTAGCTTGTTGGGCTTCAGCAGCTGCTGTGCCGTTTGCCAGGGACCTTTCCTCACCTCCTGGCTGGAGTGTGTGCATTTTATACATTTAAAGAAGGTCAGGTTTACGTTTGCTTTACTCATCCAAAGCTGATTGCATGTAAAATCATGTTCACGTTTGTACTGTGGTGAATTTTATTGAATTTTTTTGCTTTTCTGAAACTTAAAGCATCATTTCTCATTTAAAGTTTCAGAAATATACCTAGAGAACGTCATATAATATATCAGATAACAATGACATTTAAGTGTTTTATTGAGGAAATATATCTGTCATTATAAAAGTGTTTAGAATTATGAATGTCTTAGTGTCAGTTTAATTTTTGTTCTTTTAAACCTTTTTATTTTTTCAAACTTGCTGTGTGAAATAATATCTATTAAGTTTTCATCTCATAACTTTTCATCCCCCCTGACATGAGCTTCATCATTCAGAATTTATAGTCCCATTAATGAAGGCAAGCTGTTGCACAGATGCACCAGCCGAACCAATTCTTTCCACCATGTATCAAACATTTGATGATGCAGGTGTCTATTCTTTACTCCACAGGCTTCTTTATGTGATCTCTACAAAACTGCAGAAGTTTGCTAATGTTCCACCTGCACATGGGTGCCTTTATTTTGTGTGACAGAAACCGATAATTCCTTAAGAATAACAATGTTTCTGTAAGAACTGATGTTGCTCTTGGACCACTATTCATCACTATTCGGGAGGGTAGCAGTCTGATTGTGTGTTAGAGGCCTAAACGTATTGGTGATGGTTTTGTGTCCTTGATCAGCATCCATTCCTCTTTTTCTGAGATCCTCTGAGGTTTACCTTGTCAGGGTATAATATCAGAACATTTCCAGATTTCTGTTTTAAGAAAAAGAGTTTTCAATAACTCTCCATCTCATCACACCTGTGTAAAGACACCTAACCGATTTCAATCTGGAAAGGGTGGCTAATCATATTTTATATCATATTACTAATCAGTTCACAAATGTTTACCAATTGCAGATACACAACTCTAGATAATTTTCTATAAAATGTAAATCTACTTGCATAATATTGCTTTATTAGTGTAATTTGGATTATTATATCTTCTTTTAGTATTTGTGAATTTCACATGAAGTTTAGGTAATTTCTAAAGATTCACACACTATCAAACATCAGTCATTTAAATATTTAATTGAATTGAAATAAATACATATCTTGTTGTGTATCTTAATTGTGTTTTGTGTTTTAGGACATGAAGATGAGGAATTTGCTGACTATCCCAGTGAGGGCTCTCCTCTGCTCATATAAGTGCCTTAATGCAGGTGGACATTCTTACTACGCTGTTGCTACCAGATGTACCCAAGCACATTAATAAAATAGTTATCATTTAAGAATGATGCAGTCCAAATGAAGTTTCTTAAACAGTATAAATCACTTCATACATAGGTGAGATGTTTTATATTTTATTTTTCTATTTAACATTTAGAAGTTTTTGTACTGTAAAGTATATTATACGTGATTTTTAGTTAGGTGGCCACTGGGTGGCAGCACAGGATCATTACAATTTCTCCATTTGGCAGGTCCCAATTTCATCGCTCATCATCAGTATGCACAGATAATCTGTGCAATAGGCCATACTGCTTTCTTTATATAAGAGATTTTAATAAAGCTCAGTGTTACAAAGTGAATGAAGTGGTAATAACTGTCTAATATAAAGCATATTACTTTTATTGATAAAAAAACACTCTTTTGCTTTGCTATATAGCACAGATGTGTTCTTTATGTTTGTTATTTCTGCAGATGACAATGTTAAACATGTTTGCTCTTTATAAAAACCAATACTTATATACAGTTATTTAAAATGAAATTAATAGTTAGGAAAATCCTTGACACACATTGTGAGAATATGGAGAGCCGCTTCTCCTGTATGCCCTATCTTCATCTCCCATCTCCATCAACTGGCATCTGCTCCAACCTGCCAGATAACAGAAAGAAAGAGAGAGAGAGAGAGGGATAGAGAGAACTTCATTGCTAGTAAATTAATTTCTCATCCACGCCTCCAGAGCTTACCAGCTCGTTCGCTATAGCTGCTGCGACCGCTGCTACTGCATGTGTCTGCTGAGTCGGAGCTTCATGCATAATGCATCAGGTTTAATTGCAAACCCAGAAACTAATGACTTTGGACTGGTTAACAGCAGGGGAGCCATACATCTCGAGCAAACTGAATGAAAAATCAGCTCAGAGTAAAGAAAAAAAGGAGCTGAGCCCCTAATTGATGAATAATTGAAGCGGCGAGCTACAGGGCATAATTGTGACATTTTGTTTCAATCAATTTCCAAGTGGTGTGGGCGAAAGTGCACTTAAAGGGAAAAGGCAATGACAATGAATGAGAAAGAAAGAAAGAGATAGACAGAGTGGATGGAGATGGAAATGGATGTCGTGTCCTCAGTCACTGGAATGACATTTTCTGGGGTGAAAGACTGAATAAAATGACTCGTCTCTCCATCTTCCTCTTATTTCTGTGTCTTTTTTTATCCCAGCCAATAGATTTATATGATTTTTAAAATGATTTATTTTTCTCATATTTATAAGAAAGAGTGAAACATGAAGTTACCATATTAACGCTATTAGCAAAGCCTGAGTTTCTCTTGAGTCATCTCAGTTTCAGGGGACATGGTCAACTCAACCATTGTGATAGAATTAAACAAAGTATTAATCTATCTCAGTAATGGTAAATGAAACACAGTCAGAACAACTTGGACAGCAAAACCCAGCTGCACTGAATGGCCTCTTCGGGCTGACTCTAAAAGAGTTAAGATCCTCACACTGCTAGATGCTGCGATGTTTGACTTTGTAATATAAAAAAACATCCTGTTGAACAGTTTCCTCATCGTATCGATAGACATAAGGTACATTCTTATTTCACAAGATAAAATGTGTCTCTGAAGTTAGATCAGAAAAACATAAAAATAAAAAGGAAAATTGAAACATGACGTTATACAAAAAGTTAGTTTCATCAAGTTACCAAGTTCTGATTTAAAAGTTGAAATCCTAAATTGATCGATGCTGCAGGTTGCATGACAGAAGAAG
>JBAMHX010000019.1:12768358-12783289 GCA_037177515.1 Pseudomugil tenellus
TATATATATAGTATGGAACTCAATATATGTATATATATTGATTTGCTCTGTCTGACATTATGCCACACACAGAAGGATGCAGCGGTGGCCATGTCGTCCCGAACAAATCTGTTTAGATAAGGGGAGCCTAGTGTTGATAGTGGAAATAATTTAGTTGATTTCAGGCTGGAATGCTATGATGCTTGAATGCTCCTTATTTTGGGTATTGCTAATTTACATATTTATGCTGGAACATTGTGGGCCCATTGTGGGTTAAACAGGCTGACAGCTTATTGAATATTTGAAAGTAATGGAAAGTAACCGTCTAAAACCCTTTTTGCACTAATGCTTAATATGGGAAAAACTGCATATGTTAAGCTTATTTATCAGCTCCAGAGACTGTTGACAGCGAATACAGATGAATATAGTATGGTTCAGTCTTCAAACTTGTGTTTTATACCGCACTATTAGGCTGTGCTGGTGCTCTTCATTGCATACATGTTATTATTATTTAATCAAATGACACAAGTCTCCAGTTTCTGGGCAAGAATTAACATATTTATTACACCATAAAGAGAACAACAATACCAGAATTATACTGCAAAGTTTCACAGACTGACAGACCATAGTTTACAGCCCCAAAAGAGAGAAAAAAAAACAAAAATAAGTAACAAAAATAAAAGAAAAAAATCAACAAGAAACCACAGCTCTGACATAGTAGACTGGAAAGCTCTCTATAGGACATTGACCCTAAGCGATGTGGGGACCACTTACTGTCAGCCTACCACTAATCTGTGGTTTTCTTGTCTCCATTAAGTATTGCACAACAACTTCAAATCATTTGAGCATTTTTTTCCACATTTAAATTTCTCAAGAGAACAGAAAACCCCACCCACCCCTGAAGTTCAACTCATTCCCATGATTAATGCTATGCTGTTCACTGTTGGCCCCTAGAATTCCCACTTTTCCTAACAAGTAGGAAATTTAAGTAACATTCCCCCTATTGTCAGAAACAGGCATGCCTCAATTCACAGCCTTGATCTTTATTTTTCTTTACAAGCTTTGCCTTTTTTTTGCATTCCCCAGCTGACAGGTCAGCAAGCACATCAGCATGTCTTCACAACAGAGAAGAGGAGAAAAAAAAGGGGAGAAAAAAGATCAAGACAAATGTTTTTTTTATATGTGACCTTAGCTTGTATCACTGAAACAGGAAATTGAAAACACTATTTTTTAAATTGGCCATTTTTTAGAGATCTGCTTAAACAATTCAGACTCTTGAAATGCCACAGGCATAAAGGAACACAACAAAAGTTTTTTTTTCTAATTTCTGTTTATTTCTGTTTTATTTATTCATGAGGTCTGCATTGTTACCAAGTAGTGATATGGTTTTGCAGCTGTATGAGCTTCGACTTTGGGTTTTTTTAAAATCATTTTCCTGTTCTCTTGTGCCCATTTGGTTTCGACTAGACCAGTATCACTTCTGTGACTGATGCTCTTTTCGTGCTGTAAGAGGTAGAGTGAAACTTGTTTGCCACTGAGGAATTTGTAGCAAAACACACATAGAGGAGGGTAAAAGGGAAACGTTTCTGAAAGAGCCATTGACTGATAGTGTTTGCTTTTTTTTTTTTTTTTAACTCAGATTTTTGCCCTGATAATAATGAACACATAGTTTATCTGTTGAATACTTCTAAATACATACGTGTTAAGACAGCTTGGCTGTCTCTTCACAGCTTCTGAGAAGTTGTTACAATGGTGTTAGACACCTTTTTGGATTGTTTAACCCTTTAAAGACAAGAATTCAGGTGTGTGTTTTTTTCAGACAAGAGAGGAGAGATGATGAAGGCTAGAGGGAACATACTGCCCCAAAATGTTTCCGGGCCTCCACCTGTTCCTTGAGGTCAGAATTTTTTGTAACATGCTTTTCTGTGTAGCACCGAGGTGTTTTGGGTGAAGAGCCTGAAAATGTGTGTGTATCAGGGTAAGTGCTCTCTTTCTGCAAATAAAAGTTTGATTTAACACTCAGGGTTTAGATCAAAACTACCACCATCTTTTCTTTTTAATCCCATAATAACTGCAAAGGATTTTAGTGTGAAAAGTCCGTCTCACATTTGCCTTGTTGGGTTAAAAGTAAAACAATGCTTAAAGCTGAAATGGATGCTTTATCTGACATTTGTAATGAGAAAATGTTCGAATGACCAGTAATGTGTTTTAAACTCTTCTTGAAAAATGTTTACAGAAGTTGAGATGTGTAATTTTTCATTATTGCTCCAGCTCAAATGTACCACTGCTGTAAATGATTGCTATGTTTTATTGATACCTTCTCATTTAATAAGCAAGATGAGTGCTTCTGATTTCCATAAATCATTTAAATAAATGATGTTTTGTGACTCTGAACTTTTGTCTTGACAATGTGGATAAAAACCGGAGTTAAAAATATCTAGCATGAGCGGACAAACCCCTTTACAGAAATAGTTTCAGTCGGGATTTTGGTCCTTGGTGTCAGTCTTTGGCTGTTTTTAGTGTTTTCATGTTTAACTCTTGTATTAATGCGATGTATGTTACCTGGTGCTTTGCAGTGTTAAAGCTGTCAATCAGAGTCTACGCCTTTGCATTTGGAAAATTTCTTTTTTTTGTATTTTATCCCTTTTTTTTTGGTTACTTTTCATTTTTTCTAAAAAATAACAGATATTTAACAAACCTTCAGTAATGTGCATGCACTGTCTGCAACTATTTAAACAAAAACATGACTTTATGGCTGCCTTTCTCATCAATGGAAATTAGAAAAAAAAACCACATAAATGGATTTGGTGTGTTAAAGTTTTTCCCGATACCATCCATTCAAAAGTATAAAAGCAGGTAATGCTAAACCTGCAGACAAAATGGTTGTTGAATTATGGCTCTATACCAACAACACAAAAATGTCGAAAAGAAGCATGCCGAAATAACCTCTGTGACAGTGCAAATACATTTATGTATGTCCCTTGTACAAAACATTTAGGTTAGCATTCCACGCAACATGCTAGTTCTCAGAAAAGATCCGGTTCAGACTCAAGTAGCAGCTCTGAGATATAGCGTGTCTCTTTTTTTGAGAATTCGGAGGGGGGAGGGGATAAACTTATAGAACTACGAGGAATCTAAAACCTACACACAGAATAGAAAAGCAGCTTGAAAAAAGATAACACTCCTTTTTTTCATCTCTTTTTGCACCAGCTAGAAAGACAGTGAGCTATGAAGGACTTGGAGTTGTGACTGGTTTAAGAACTATGCATTGTCACAATTGTCCAACATATATGCAATAAATAACCATTGCAGACACCACAGGACAGAAGTCTTAAACACCATGACATCTACAGAAACTAATAAGAATATGACAAAGATGATAACGCGTGTCATTCAGGACAGCAGGGGAACAGCTGGGGACGAGTCTCCACATTAGAAGTTTCCAGCTCTGATGGGCCAAACAGCTGCTGTCCAGGTGATTCGACAGTCTCGCTGGTAAGATGATGACTTCACCTCCTGTTTGTTTCAGAGCTTTTTATGACCCACTGAGTTAGCATGTTGCGAACTGTAATCAATATATCCTCCGCATGTGCAGTGGGCAAAGTATTTGCATTTTGTCCAAGATTTCTTCCCTTTGCATCCTTTGGGTGGGTAGATTTGTATTTCCCAACCCACTGACATGGATATTATTACAAGTGAGAGGGTAATAACATTGGTTGAACAGCTGGCTCTGCTTGCAATCTGCTGCACATCTGCCCATTTCATGGCAGTCTGTGGGCCAAATTTCAGTCCATCCCTTTCCTCTCTGCAGGCAGAAAACTTGTTTATGCATCACTCTTTGTGCCTTTCAGGGTATTTAATCTAATCTGCTTCTTTACAATAAGTTCCATCATTCGGTTGTCTTTGTATGTTGTTTGATAAAATGTCTGAAGTTGATTAGACTTTTGTCCCGGGTACAGGCAGGAAATAAGCCTTACTCTAAGGATGGGAAATAAAAAATAATTAAAAAAACACTTAAAAAGGGAAGATTAGAGATATTTGTCTTGAGTTCAAAGTTATCTCCGGTCAGTGTCTTTATATTTACAGAAAAGATAAGATAAGCTACAATGACAACAACTTTAACAATAACAGGTACACTGACAAACAAACAACAAGAATAGCGAAAGTGTTACCATAAAAGTATGTCAATATTTAAATTCATTCATTCAAAACAAAGAATATCTTTGTGTTTTCTTTAAAGTCATGACAAGTCAATATGACCTGATTATAGACCTCGTCTTTCTCCTTCTTTGACTAGGCTGCAAGATAGATAGAAACTTTGCCATCTCTTTCTCTTAGCCGCAGTATTCTAGTGTCCTTGCAAGGCTCTGTAAACAGTTATGCTGTTCGGAGGTTTGAGGGCTTGTTGTTACACCTTGGAAATCTTTTTTTGCCTTCAAACTCTATGTGTGTGTCTCTTAGCGTGGTGCGCCATCAAGGGCAGCGGAGGATGGGGTGCTGGGAGTGGATGACCGTGGGGTAGCAGCAGGTGGTGTTGCAGCTGGACTCCCAGTGCCGCTGCTTGGGGTGCAGGCAGAGGAGCTGATAGGAGCAGGGGTCTCTGACCCTGGGATACCTCCCTGCTGCTGGCTGGACTGCTGCTGCTGCTGCTGGGCCTGGAGGGTCTGACCACAGACATGGTGGTGCTTCTCCCAGTCCTTATGCTGGCAGAAGGAACCGCAGTAGCGCGCTGTGTTGCAGCCGCTGCATGTCTCACTGGCCTTACGACCACAGTTCCAGCAGCTCTGAAGGGACAGACAGAGACAAAATCATCTATAGGACTCAGTTGTTTGGCAAAAAGATTACTAATTAGATCATTATTCAGTTTACTAATGCAACTTTTGTAACAAATATAATTTACATTTAATTTCTATTATAAAAATGACACATTTTGACACATGTGATGGGGCAAATTTTGGCCTTTATGCTTAAAACATACCACAAACAGATCAGCTCTCACTACACTTTGGGACTCTAGTAGGGCTGGGTGATATGATCTAAAAGCAAAATCTCTCTTTTCAAACCAAATGTGTTTTTTCGATTTTCAATCAAATTTTCCCCCTTCTGTTAAAAAACAAAAATAAAAACAACAAAAATTTTTCTTTTTAAAAAAGACTTTTTAGCTTTAGACCACATCCGTGATGGCTTTCCATCGTGCCCATCTTCTCTAAGGGGACAGAGTGAAAATAATTTCATGGTGGGGTTTTCTAGGTGGCTGCAGATTTAAGCATGTCGTAGATGTACAATTTCTCCCACTCCACTGAGTGCCTCTGTTTCAGGTGTTGAAATAAATTTGTTGTGCTCCCACCTTTGGTTGCAACAGCCCTTTAACGGATTTTGTAATGAAGCATTTATTGCTCCTAATCCATGTTTGCAAAACCAAACCAGTTCTAAATAATACATGAAACTGGCCTTTTCAGAGAACAAACTCTTCCTTGCTAGCTGCCATGTTGATGTGTTTATGTGGATTTGTTGAAAATCAGCAGGAGTATGTTGATGTTACTATGAAGTAAGAAGGCCCAAAAGGTTGTGGGGAGGCAAAAAAAACAAAAAAAAAAAAACAAAACAAAAGTTGATTTTCATAAAAATAAATCTTCATAAACAAAAATCGATTAATCGTCCAGCCCTAGACTCTAGTATGTCTTTGAAGCCACATGGAGAGTGTGGAGCTACAGATTCACATTGAACTTGAGAGCAAATTGTCCTCTGGGATGTCTCCTTCTCATAAACATCACTCCCTGCACTTAATCTCAGATGTAAAACATTTTCCCCCTCACTTAACTGATTAAACGTCTTGGTCTCTGATGCTCATCAGGAGATGATGGCATTATTTATTTTCTCTCAGCTCAATTGCTAACACCCTCCTTAGCAATCTGGCTGCTACATCAGGAATATAAGTTATGGTAAAAAGGGAGAGTTTAACCACAATATCATTACAAGAAAAGGGAAATGTTTTAAGCTGGGAATAATTAGAAGAACTTTACATAAAGATACAATACAGCTATTGTCTTCACCCACTTATTCCAAAGCAGGATTTTGTAGGTGGACTTGAACCCATCCTAGCTGCTATCAGGCAAAAGATAGGGTGCACCCTGACAAGTTGCCAGTCTATCACATAGCCAACAATAAGAGACAAAAACTACACTAGACACTAATATGCACTCTTGGGGAGAATTTAAGAAAACACTCATTAACCAATAAGAACCACGCTGCGAGGCATGGTGCTAACTGCACCATCATGCAGCCAGATACCAGAATGTCCAGGATGACGACGGAGGTTTTAGTGTTCTCACCTCACTGGAGTCCTCCTGTTGGTTTATTATGGAGAGTGCATCCTCAGCTGCCTGACGCTTGGCCTCAGCTACTGTGCGCTCCATTTTGGCCCGCTCACTGCTGATCATCTCGTGAGCCTTTCGCTCGGCCTCTGACACAGCTTTCTGCAGTTCTGACATGGCCTGTCGCTTCACCTCATTCACTGCCTCTTCTGAACAGATCACAGAGACACAGGAAGTCAGGCGGAGTTTTTCTGTTGTACATGCACTATGTCACCTTATTGTTGGAGCTCTTTTGGTCATTGATTTATTTTTTCTGGTTGTTTAGGACATCATAGCTGCTATATCTGCACCTCAGCTTTCATGTAAATCTCCCAGTCTATTTTCCAGGATCTCCTACCCTACCATTAGAAAAAAAAATAAGCCAATTAATTACGGATAATTACTCATAAATGATACCTCTCGGCTTGAGTAGTGTGTTATTTTATACTTATTTTGTAGATATTAAGCTGTGGAATTCTGACTAAACATCTAAGTGAAAGAAGGGCTTTTTGTTTGCTCCCATCAAGCCTGGAACTTGACTAATTGTGTATGCAAATCAGTCAATTTACATTTAAATTATGCATTTCTATTGTGATCCCAGAGGTCCATGCGGTGAGAGGAAGTGGAAAAGCGAACGACACCGTGCAAGGTGCTTGAATATTTATCACCAAGTGTAAACATTTTGCCCATTTCAAACAGATGTATGCATGGCTGCACTCTATTGTGTTAAAAAATTACAATCCTCCCTGGGTCACATTTAAATCTGTTTCTCCACACTCACTGAAGAGAAGGCAATACTAGCAGGAATGCAGAGAAAATTAAAAATACCAGAAATATTTACAGCCTTATGTGTGATAATATGCCTTTATTCCTACACATTACGCTCCTATTATACATGCAAAACCTGTTTTCCACATCAGTTTGAATGCACACGTTTAGAAAGACAAGGAGATTTTTTCTTCATTGTTGTGGAGCAAACATCTTTAAACCAGGGTGTTTTTGTTTTTTACCTACGGTGTTGAGTGAAGTCATAAAAATTACCCCGGTGCATGAGATATATACCTTGCGCATGGAATTGTGATTACACACCAAATGCTTTAGATGGAAGATCGATCAAAGCCAGCGAGGGGAAGGAGAGTACTGCAGGACAGGCAAAGTCCTGATGGTGATACTCAATTCAATTTAAATGCATATTACTTGTTCAGAGTATCTCACACATCATGCTCGGCCAAGCAAGGGGACAATTTCTTTTCAAACGGGTTTAAAAGGCTGATATACTCTATCATTGATACAAAAAATGAGTCTCCAAGCACTGAAGCCTCAAAGCAAAGCTGTGGTTATGGGCTTAAAGCGTTCTGTGTATATGCTAAAACAACAAATCCTTGTGATGCAATGGGCAAAATATAAGTTAGTTTCAACACAAGCTTTTACATAGCTTTGGCTAAGTAGAATACCTGCAATGTCATGTACTAAGGAGAAAACAAAAGTGCCAAAATAAATTATCTTAGTAATTTTTAAACAGCAGAACCATGAGGGAAGCTTAAAAAGCTACTCGTGCCTTTTTGTGACTGGTAGAGTAAAATCCCTGAAAAGCCAGATATCAAATTAGAAATGTGATACATGTGGTGCTAAATTTCTGCAGCTGTAACTGTATCAGACTGACTGTTTTATGCAAGCCTAGGTTTCAAAGAAACCCCTCTCATCCCTCCAGGTGACAGAGGACCTTGGAATCTACAGAATCCTTTGTAGAAACTGCAGAGAGATAAACATGTGATAATCGGAGATGTGAAAGTGCTGCTCACCAGCTTTCTTCCAGATCTCTTCCGGGACGTAGCCGGACATTGGCCGGTGCAGGAGCTCTCTGTGAATTTCTGCAGGACATAAACACATGGTAACCAGAGGTCAACCATTGTTTTGCATGACAACATGCAAAAAACTGTTAAACCAATCAGAATGTTGTAGAATCGTTTAGTTTCCATGCTGATTTGTCCAGAGGCTTGAGGCTAACCATCCACCATTTGTCATAGATGCATTAAAGTTGTGTTTCTGAAAATGGTTCAGAATTTAGGACAGAAACTGCCATAAGTATGATGCAATAACATACTATATGACTTCTGTTATTAGGGTAACTAGAAAATACGAAGTCTAAAAAATGAAGAACTCCTTTTGGCACCTTTGTTTTCAGAAACATACAAGCAACACAGATGGTCACCTACCTGATGTTGCGTTTTCCTGTGCCGCAGGGCTCTGCTGCCTCGACTGCCCACTAGCAGCACCTTTCTTCAACTCCTCGGCATCGCTATATCGTCTAATCCAGTAGTTGAGCTCCTCCCGGTCGGCCTCCTGGCACCGCCGCAGCACAGTCAGTGAACGCCTCGTTTTCTCCACCATGTCCATAATACAGTTCAGCAGCTGGGTTTGACAAGAGGAAGACGTTGTGCTGAGTTTACACATCCAGGATGGATAGTTTATTTTAAATTCAGCAAAAATGCAGTTGCAGTAGGTTCTAAAGCAAAGTAAAAAAAAAAAAAAGATCCATATTTTTGTGTTGCATAGCTGTGGAGCTATAGTTGTATATTTTTACAGGCACATTTTCACAGTTGAAATGTTGATAATGTTTGTCAGATTGCACCTACCCAGCTGACATCTTGCTTTACCACTTCAGTAATACATTTGCATTCACATTATGACACCAGTTTGATTGAATTATCACTGCATACCAACAACATGGTTAAAAAGCATCACAAATGTGACGATGAAATACTCCAAGTACTTTGCAGCTCCATAACATAACGCAGCAGAGGTAAAAAAAAACTTTTCTGTCTCCAAATTATATGAATAATAACTTGATTAAATGTGGTTTTAAACAAACATTGAACACATTTTTAAGGAACATGCATGCTCACATAAAGGGGTTTACTTGTTTTTTTTCTTACATGCTTTGATATAAAATGGTAATTTCTTTTCATACTGTACATAGCTGATACAGTATTTCTATCATGTTATTTAGAGGGGAATAACTATGGAGTATAGTAATAAAAAATGTTATTACTTTTCTTACATGGTCAAGGTGCTTCCACTCCTCAGCCCATTCCCTGTCCGTCAGCCTGTGGTCGATCACTTCCTCCTGCCTGGTCCCTGCATGCATACCTGCAGAGCGAAAGAGACAGATGAACAGACAAACAGGTAGAAAGAGAGATAAACAAAGAAGAAAAAAAATTAGTACAATACAGGAAGCAATATTCTTTTCACTCCTTCCTCCTGTCCATATTTGACACCATTTCTCCATCTATTTCTTCTTCCTCTCTGTCATTCCCCGATTTTATTTCCCAGTCTTGATATTTCTCTCCCACCCTGAGGGCAAACGACTGAACTTTAAGTCTAGTAAGCATCCATCACATGGTTAGACATGGTAAATGTCTTTCCTATATTTAGAACAGATCCAAATTGTTCATTACAGCTTCATCACGGCTTGAACTATGCAGAAAAAAAAAACTATTTGATACCCCAAGACTGTGCTTAAATGCTCATCCGTGGATTTTGAAGGGGTTGGTACAATGTATTGCTCAACTTCTATCTGTGAATTCAGTTTTACTGTTTTGTTTTACATCGAACACCCACAGGGCTGAATTGGAAATGAAGGGATGATTATTAATCTTATCACATGTCAGGGTTACGAAGAGAGCTGAGGCACACAAAAAAAGTAGTAGCCGTGTAGATACTTCCCTTGTTTTCTGGTAGTTTCTGCCACACTACCGTTGTTATTCCTTCTACATTTTCAGTCTGTGAAATCCTTTTCAGATTCATTTTCAGTTTTTATTAGGATTTTAAACATTTAAACCAATATTTTTTAACATTATATGGGGCATATATGCTAAATGTATCCATTATATTGGCAAAAAGTTCTACTCAGAATCCTAGAAATTATAAATACTCAGGATGTTTTTTTTTCCTTCACAGAAATACACATTCTTACACATTTACATAGCCACAGTAACCTCACCAATGGGTCTTGCTCTCTCCCGGATCTCCCTATGATTAGAGGCCGGGTGCCTGTAGGTATCACGGTAATGATGGGCAATGGCCATGTCATCTAATCTGTAGTGCTGCGGGGGAAGAGGGCCTGGGTGAGGGAGGCCGTTGGGTTGGTAGGAGAGACCATTAGATGGGCTAAAACGCTGGGCAGGGCTCATGGTGCAGGGCCGTTTGCTGGGGTGGACCTCAGGATGCAGGGAACCATCTCGCTCGAAGCCATTTTCTTTGGTTCTGATTGGAAACAAAGAAAGGTTTGTTCTGAATGTCTATTTCCTTACTTACATGATCATGAAGCAAGTGTCACTGCATTGTAACATCCATGTGATCAATTCCAAAATGCGGCTAAAATTTTAAACCAGTGTTCAAAATATTCTTGCTGCCATGACAACAGTTCATTTAAAAAAAGAAATCATGAGGTAGAAAATGAAAAATAAAAGAGAGAAGAGCAAACCACGCAAATAATACTCATGTTTATATCACACCTACTTTGTAAAGAGTAGCAAAGCGTAATCACGCTTTATTTTTTCTATCTATGCAACAAGTGGTTCACCACCTCGCGGTGTTTGTGTCCATCCTCCTCCTTGATAAAATAATTGATATGAAAGACTTTCCTGGAATCATCAAGGATTTTTATTTAGCTGAAAACAGCTCCATTCATACATACACAATTAAAGCTCGAATGCGTGTGCTCAAACAAATCGCAGACACACACACACATGCGTGTATACTCACACAAGTAGTTTCAAGGGGATCAGGTGGATTTTTGTTAGCCTGCTTCCGGAGATTAATGTGGCCAGGTGTGTTTGTGTGTGCGCATGCTTGCGTTTATGTGTGTGAATGTCTGTAGTTTGTGTGTGTTCTCAGCTTTGTCGGTTCACAGTTACAACTTGCCAGCCTCCCCCGCTATCTGCAGTCCTCCAGTTTCCTCTCTCTCCCTCTGTCTAGCTCCTCTTCTTTCCCATCTCTCTCTCCAATGAACAGATTGAACTTCTTAATGAGCTGTTTTTATGGGCTCCTAATGCTCATCCACAGCTCTCCATATGCTCTTTTCCTCCATCCGTCCATCTCTCCATCTCCCTCGACTCATTCATCCTCCCCCTCCCGCTCTCATCGCCCCTGTCTTCCTGCTACAACAATGTTTATATCTAGAGGCACTGGAGGATCCACATGCACACGGAGTCACCACAGCAATGCACTGATGTGCATGAACACAGTTGACTAACACATGCTGCATATGTGACTTTGCAGGCATATACTAATACTATAACATGTTGATACTTTTATTTATGTAATTTGTTCACTTAAAAAAAAACAAAAAGCTGTAAATTGAGTAATTCAACCATCAAAAAAAGTGTTGAAACATTGGATCCACATATTCTCTGTAAACCTGATTACAATCTCATGTAAATACTTGGGAATCAACCATTCTTTGGCTGCAAATAACTAACAAAACAGGAGCAGAAATTTATGTGCAATGATTTTTTTACATTCTTAAATATTGGTCTGTTAAACACTTAAACACTAAAAGAAATGTAGGGATCTGAAGCAACGTCTGGCCTCCCTAAATGGTTATTACTTAGTGACGTTCCCTTTGGCAACTTGCACAGCTTGTAAACAGCTTTTTGTAGCGGCTAAGACTCCCTCTGTTCTTCTTTGGGGATTTTTATCCATTCTTCCTGCAAAAGGGAACTAATTCAGTGATATTCTTGAACTGTCTTGCATGCACTGCTTTTTGAGGTCTGTCCACAGATTTCTGATGATGATTAAGTTGCAAGGCCCTGTGATGGACTGGCGACCCATCCAGGGTGTACCCCTCCTCTCCCCCTATGTCAGCTGGGATTGGCTCCAGCCCCCCCGTTTGGGAATAAGCGGTAGATAATGTATGGATGGATGGATTAAGTTGCAACCCAAATGGCTACATCCTATGCTACGTTTAAACGTAGTTTAAATAGATTTAAGTGTGTATAGTATAGAGTCATAATCTTGCTGTTATCCCCATCTTCTATTTTGCTAGTATTTCATTAAATACTACTAGGAACATGCTTTCCAAACTATTTACGACATCATAAATGCACAATGCCAACACCCAGGTTTAAATAAGAGATAATGCCTGACTAAGGGTCCATTATCAGAAATTATTGGACAACAATGGATTATCCTGCTTATACCATTGTCACTTATGAAAGAGAGAAATATAAAACTAATTAATATGTTTTACCGTTAAAATTGTACGTTTTTCACAAAAAGCGGCTGAGTGGACTATTTAACATCTGTTGTTGTGAGGTGTTGCCATGATAACCAGCTCTGGCTACTGAACCTGCAGCTGAAATAATGTATATTAACATATGTTCTGAGTTCCTGTTTTTAAGGTTATTTAGAACAATGAAGCTATTTGGCCAGAACCTTTAAACGGACACCCTGAGTATAAAAGTTTTTGAATGTGACTTTTTTCAACACACCTAAAAAGCTGAATTGAACTTTATCTAAACTTGTTTCACAATTAATCTGGCTTGTTACGTTATTCAAAAAGAAATTCTAATTCAACAAAGTGGAGTTTGAAAATGTTATGAAGGTTTTTTGTGCTGGGTAAATTTGTGAAACCCTGGCGATGTCAGTGTACCACCCCACCTGAAACTGTTACCTAAATAATACTTTCTGAGAGAAAACTTGGAGCACGCATTAGACAGACAGAAAAATTTTGGTTTGCTTTGTTACATATTCATTTTGTATCTTGGTACTCCTGGTTTGTGCGGACTATTGTCTCAACTAGGAGACTATTGTACTCATTAGGAGACACTAATAATACATTGTTGTCTTTAATTAAAGTTTCCCATTCAAGTTCCAATATTCAGAGACAGACTGTAGGTAGGATTGCAGAGCAGAGGTAAGCAGAAACAAGAGGTGCTTAGCCAGCCATATTGGTACTGGAACCTCATCTGTATGTGTTATCAGCACATCTCCCTGGGCGCACACACACACACACGCACACAAACATGCAGTAGACTCACACCTTCACACTGAATAAAGAACTATACACATCCGCATAAACACACACAGTAACTGCATTTTCTTATTGAATACGGATACCTACTTTCTTTTTTATTCACCCCATATATTTCACCTCTTGCATTTACACACACATGCACACCTTTTCCCCTAAGCCCACTCCCCCCATGCACCAGACGGCCTGCAAATCTGCAGGTATTACAGAAAAACTCTGCCTATCCCACAGTTAGGGGAAAGGAGAGAATTATTAATAACACATTCAGCATTTTTGGCGCTCTGCAAAAATAAAATCCCCCCCCTTATTAAAAATTTCAGACCAGTGGGACGTTAATTCAGAAGACAATGCTTTCATTGTACTTGTGGCTCTTGAAAAGAAGGGCAACAAAATAAAATCCTCTAAAATTTGCAAAAGAACTTGAAAAAAAAATCCTATAATGTTTAACCAAAGAATCTCTATAAGGGTATATTTTGTTCTAATAAGTATTATATTACTAAGTGTAATTATATCCCTGAATTCAGTGTCTGGGATATAATGGTTTCATCACGACCGCTGCCTGATATCCTTTGTGAGAGTATGATAACTTGAACAGTTTTCATAACTGGAATATGATACTCGGTATACCTGTTAAAGTCCAGAAGGGGACAACCTGCATCGAATTTCAGCATTTTAGGATTAATGGTTTCCTCAGCAGGTGGTGCTTTTTACATGAACAATCTGATTTTTGCCTATATCTGGAACAATTTCTCTCCTTGACCTCAAACCAAATGAAAGGTCATGACCTCAGGATGTATCCTGTCCTGATGCCATACTGGGCTGGTTCAAAGTTTCCACAACAGGTGGAGCTTTGTTTGCTTTTACCAACAAAAGTACATGCGCACAGAGAGACAAGCATCACTGTTACAGATTAATTTAGTAGCTAGTTCTTTTTCCTCTTCAGAGGGAAACTGATCTAAGAAAGAAGGCAGTTTTTTTGCAATGCAATTTGTTCCTCAGTGTAACACCTCAGCTCAAATCCAAAAAAAGGAGAACTTTAAGTAAGTAACAAAGTCTGTGACAGCAACTCAACATAATGATTTGACTGTAATGAGCAGGTTATTATAATTTAATCTAATCAATTTACATTCCCAAGTGTGTATGATAGAAATCATCAGGTCTATAGCGTATCCATGTATTGTATGTGAATATGACATATGTTTGGGCATTGCCAGAATTACTTTTCATTTCTCTTTTGTTCTTCAGTTCTGGCCCTAGACCAAGAAGCAGGAGCTGAGATGTGTAACAGAGTACATCAGAAAATTCAGCAGCACACTGATACACTGATCCCATACATGCATTTACGCTTCACACTATTGCCTTGTATTGGCTCAGCTCATGTCTGTATGTCTGTGGAGTAATGCAATGGGGATGTAGGCAGACTCAAAGGAATTAAAAAAAATATGCATGAGCTTGTCTCTCTCTCTCTCTCTCTCTCTCTCTCTCTCTCTCACTACAAACACACACACACACATACACACACACACACACACACACACACACACACACACATATATATATATA
>JBAMHX010000019.1:12783389-12805867 GCA_037177515.1 Pseudomugil tenellus
TATATATATAGAGAGAGAGAGAGAGAGAGAGAGAGAGAGAGAGAGATTATCAGTTCTGATATTAGGGTAAATTAAAAATGAAACTATTTAACAAATGATGTTGCAGTTTTTTCTCATTCACCCACCTGTCTGGCGTCCTTCTCTTGCCGTTTTCGTTGACATCCAGCAAGAGTTCAGAAGAGTCCACAGGGGATGTGGTGCTGGTATCCAGGAGAAGCTGCTCATGCTGGGCCAGGTACTGAGCTGGGTTCTGCTTGGCGAGTCGGGCACAGTGCAGCAGCTCCCTCTGAAGGAGTGGCAGGTTGGCCTGCAGAAGGAAACAAGTGGAACTGTTATATTTGGTGTCAGGAAGGGAAGTAAAATACAACCCTCTTGCTCCTCAACATTTTTCTAAAAGTTGATTATTCATCATTCCTCTTTTGAATTTTGTTGCAAAATGTGGAAATAATGAAAATTAATTAGTGAGTTTTGCTGTGTTTATAGCATCTTATAACCTGGACTGAAAACACTATAATCAAATGATGGAGGTTATAAAATGCAATGGCTGTGCTTGTGGCTTTGATTAAAGCATACTATACTTCTGATTTTTCATTTTGTAAATGTGACATAATGCAAATTTTCCGTCTTTTCAGTCACAAAACACAAAGATTCCAGGTAGCAAGACATCCATTTCCCCTGTTTCATCTTCTCCCTTTTTGCTTTGCATTACAGCGGAACCACAACTGATTCCCGTGACCCAGAGTGCATTAACTCCCATAAAGTTTGACAAAGTCTTATGCATTTTTTAAAATAGCAGCGATTTTCATTCTCTTTGACACACCTGAAACAAGGGGGTCTGCTTTCTTGTGCTGCATTTCAGGGACATGCAGGTATGTGAGCATTCCACTTCAAAGACATCTGATGTGCTGTGTTTCGGTGCAAGAAGATGAAAGTGTTGCGTCAGGCAGGCTCAGACTGAGAGTGGAGGCTATTTTGACAAGGTGCATCTCCAGTGTGTTAGGAGAGGCCATCTTTAAAAGTTTAAGGTGTGTTGATCTTTCTTTTGTCATCGAAACATGGTATCTTTCAAAGTCTCCTGGTTTTTCTATTTTTTGCTGCCTTTATTGCAGCTTATAATCTCCATTCTGCAGACTTTAATGCATTTTTAAACTCTAATTTCTTTGATGGTTTATAATTGTCTTCGCCAGTAGAAATAAGGCAGAAATACAGAGCAACGCCATGATTTGTTTAGTGGTAATGATGTTATAATCATGTGAAAAATCACCCTGCAGTAATTGACTTAGGTAAAAGAAATGCCACGTTTTAGCCTTTGCTTTACCTGTCTTATTTAATGGTCCATTAATAGTTTATGATCATAATTAGCCTCTGAAAAAAGAGGCCCAAAATAGATTGCTTTAACCCTGGTGAACTCATCTTTTATTAATTAATTAACTGACTAAAAGACTGAGGCTATAGAAGAGACTAAATCCTTTTATCATATGATGAAGCACATTGATATGCTTCTGTAAATCTGCAGTTCCAACCCAAAAAAGATGGGGAGAAAAAAGGATAGAAAGATTTTCAAATACTGTTTGGCTAAAACCAGCTCAGGATGACGTATTGTTCAAATCCTGATTTTGTCATTTTGCCAAATGGTGCCAAAACCTATTGAAAGTATGCCACAGCCTTTCTCACTTTAATTATTTTTCAATGCAACTTAGGGCCGAATTTACTAAGATCTCATTTTGCATGTACTAATTTGCATGTGGCATGTAGAATTTAGCGTGTGAGGTGGGGCCGTGATTAGTACATGATTTACTAAGATCGCTCACGCAAATGACAGCAGGTGCAAAGTGCTGGAGACACACCTATTTAAATTACGATTTAGCATGTGTCATGGTTTTCATGATGACAACTTTACAAAGTCGCAAGCGATAGTACAAGTTTGATCCGATGGAATTAGAGGTGTTGGTGGAAGAAACCAATAAAATGTCCAAAGAGCTACAGCAAATAAATCTGACAGCAGCTCAAAGGAACGCACTACACATTCAACGAATGTGTGTTTTCAGTTTCTGTATATATGCTCAGAGTTTGCGGGAGGCACAAGCAGCACATGAGTGCAGTCAATTGCTCCTACAACACCGGGGAATCCAGCCACCTCAAAAAAACCTTGTTTTGTCTTATTCAAAAAATCTCGAGAGCTTGGAAACCTAATAAACGTGACGATCCGGCGCGACATTGCATTTAGGAATTCAGTCAACACATTTAAAAGACGTGACTGAGAGATCGCTGCTGTGTTGGCTACTGTATGCTGGCATGACCCAGATGCCAAAAACTCTAGACTTGCCAGGAGTTTATTTATTGCAGGTATGCATGACTTCTTCTTGTGTCTGGCTCCAAATCTGCGCTGAGTTCCTCCAACAGCTCCAAAACAGCAAGACTGGATAGGCGATATGTTTTAATAATTAGTTTTCTCTCTCATTCCAAACATGTTAACATGAGGAGGAAATATGTGTTCCTTTCGTCATCTTTGATTATTTCTATGTCTTCGTGTTGCAACAATCACTTGCCCATGTGTGAGCAATTACGCATTGCCCCCGTTTGCACGTCCTTTTGAAACGTACCAAATATAGGCATAGTTTCTACAAGCAAAATTACTTTCAGGTTTGATAAATCGCTTTGCGCGTGCTAAAATCATATATTTACATGTTCTCCTCCCACTCCACACAAAATTGCGTGTGAACGCCCCAATTTACATATTCATTGAGGCAAACGTACTAACTTGAGGAGGACGAGCAATTTTGCACCTTTGGAAGACGCAAACCTTTTTGCTCACTGTTAGTAGATCAGTTTGTACTTTTTTTTAGCATGTGCAATGTGTTTGCACGCGTTTTAGTACACGCAAACCTTTGGTAAATCTGGCCCTTATTGTCCCTGTCAAATACACTTACTCCTCTGTTTCATTGAGCAGCATCCACTAAACAGTCTGACAGCAAAAAACACAACTTTGACCTGAAAACACAGAACCACTGCAGCAAGTCCAAAGTGGCGGGCATCCAGCAAACACATCTCGTCACAAGCATTGTGTGGTTTATGATCGCCTCCTTCCAGTAAAGCCTCGTAACCAATTTGTGGTTTAGCATTAAGAAAAGGGAAAAAAGAGTCAAGTTGGTTTGAGATGGGGGTGTGGGCGTTGGTAGAGTCAGCTCAGTATAACATTAACGTAATGAAAAACCCTGAGTCTTGACGTGCATTGTTGCTGCTGTGCTTCAATGCACCTATAAAAGCTCCCCCACATCTCCAACTGCTCTCCGCTACCATATGGTAGCTGGCATTAAAGGCCCTGCAGTGGGAAGACACTAAAATTAGACTGGGGAGAGAGAGAGGCAGAGTTGCATCTTTGATTCCGCAGCCATCCCAGTGATACACTAACCATCTGGCGAGAAGAGGAAGAGGGAACTGTGAGGATGGATAGAAGGATGGGGAGCAATGGAGTGAGGAGAGACACAGAGGTATAACGTGAGAAGTGGGAGGGTCAGAAAAGAAAGGTTAAGAAAATTTAGGTCTAAGCTGGTGATATGGAAGGAAAGAGGAAGTTTTTGCAGCTCTTATCGGATTTACCTCTGCCTTTATATCTTAGAGGTTAATGTAGCCTTGTGAATGTCAGTGTACACATACACGCATCTGCAAATGCGGACTTGTGCGTGCAAAGAGAGAACAAAATGAAATTGTAAAACAAAATGCTCTTTTAAATAACTCCATTTTGCCTGTCACCAACAGACAAGCAAGAGGTAGAAATGACATAATGAACAAGACTGAGGTTCAACAGAAAAGAAAGTAAGAAAACAAAGCGACCTTTGTAGAAATGTGTAAAAGTACGAAATAAACCTTGCGTTAAGTATTGAGCTCGTCTCTACACTTAGTACCGTTCCGATATTAGTCTCAGTTTCGCTTTTACCCCCATAACATGAATTTAAGTGCATCTACACAGTACATACTGATCCTCACCCCAGTCAGTGCCATTTGTCATCTATGACAACCAAAACTACTCTTCGAACCAACACCTGTCTTGCTTTCAGCTCTGTAAACTAAAGACATCCAGGATATGTTGTATCTGCTCATTTATGACCTTTTCTCTGATGGCTCATACACGCATGTATCTCTCCATTTTCTCGATTGGAATAAAAATGGACTCTGTCACTGTCAAGACCACTGCAAAACCAGCTGGAGCAAAGGCATGGCTGGGTGAGACAACTTTCTTCAGTAACATACAAGGCTAATGACCCAAAATGGGATGTATTTACTAAAAATGTGACTTGGTGGAGATGAAGAAACAGTGACAAGCCAAGAAGAAAAGGAGGATGGAAGAGTCATACAAAATAAACCACAGTTGCTGTGCTTGGTTCTTTATCTTCAGAAATTCAACCTTTTACTGGCTGAAATGTTGGAAAGAAGAAAAGCACAAGTTGAACACAGCTGTTAGCTATCAAAAATACAACCAGCTTTGATACTGAAAAGACTTGTGCACAACTGGAAGGAAAAACAGGCCAATTAATAAAAAAGTGGAAACAACAGACAATTTAATTAAGGCTGCATTTTGATAAAAACAACAAAAAAGGTAGAGACGCATGGAAAAAAATAGTTAGATGCAAGATAATGTGGCAAAAAGAGGGAAAACAAATGAGAATGGAGAAAATGATGAAAATAAGCATGAACATCTGGATCTGTGTTTGTGAAATGTGTTCCAGATTTCACTGATTGCATGTAAAGGCTGGAGACCCATTTGTAGCAACTGTATTGTAATATCTACCTTCAGAAAGGGGATGACGAAAGGTCGCAGGGGGAAGTTGGTGGCTTCTTGGAGCTTGGAGTGAAATTCCTCGATGGTTAGTGTGGAATTCTGGAGAAGAAGAAAAAAAAACACATGAATCCATGTGGAAGGCATTAAGTGATAATATCACTTATTGGAAGTTAAGCTATATCCTGGCCTGGAGTGAATGTTTAGGCTTTTGTAATAGGAAGCACATGGAGCAGGACACAGTAAAAGGAGCCTCAAAAAACATAGGCGCACATCTCCTACAATTAACAAAAGCAATCTGCATGCACGAGTCTCACCATTTAAAAACATATGCAACTAAAACATGATTTTAATATGAGCGTCACACTTTAGAGTTAGTGGCTCATAAAATCTTTTTATTGCTTTCTTCAGCTTCTAAAGCTTAACATTTCATACTTTGTGTTTCACCACAAAAATCCCTTTATATTTACAACTAAATCATTTATTCACTTCTACAAAGCATAAAGGGAATAAGACATCTGCATTTCTTTCTCCAACAATCTTGGTTGCATGAGAGTCAAATTGAGTGTTTAATCTCATACTTATCTTCATATTAAACTCATGGTGTTTTGCTTTTTCACTCTCTTTTCATATTAACATAGCTCTGCTCGAAACTGCACATATTCCATGTTTGGATACATCTGTGGGTTAATTTATGCAGCACATTCCCTAATGCATGTCCGACAAAACAGAACATAACTTGCAGGTTTGTGCAAGATTTTGTGAAATGCAGCCTTGTAATGTCACAAGGGATGCAATTTATTCCCTTCTTAATTGGCCTTTTCTTTCTTTCTGTTTCTATTGTTTAGATACAAAAGTCCCACTGATGTAGGATCAAATTTATTTCACCCTAAACACAACACAAACCGCTGCACATGAGTTTATCATAACATGGAAGCACAGATTTAAACAGTATGAGTTTTATCTCAGCCAACTATCATAGAAGTTAGCAGTGACACTATTTTTAATGTTCAACCTGAAGTAAAGTGCACGTTTAGAGGAAAAGATAACAAACAAATGAGAAAAAACAGAGAACATAAAAAAAAACTGCACATGTTATTTTTTTCCATCAACACTTGCAGAGTTATTTCCCAGACCTGAATTTTGTTACATTCAGTCTTACATCTGTTCGCCCAGATTGCGTTGGGGCTGTTCTTGACAGCTAGTGAAATCTCCTGAGCCTCCTGCTCTCCTTCTCCCCTGCACACAACCATCTAATTAACAGTGTCACTCTTTTCAATAAGGCAGGAGGAGGGACAGACAGGAGAGAGGAAGAAAGGAGAGGGGGAGAAGCAGAGAGGTGCAAGCCAAAATGATACAGGAGAGGCGTACACATACACAGACGATGAGAAATATAAGCATAGTGAAGCCAAAAGCAGGTTATGCTCTGTGTGACTAATTAAAAAAAATCTCCCTCTATCTCCTCCGCCTCCTCCTTTCTTTGCTTCATCCAGTCACTATCTCTGTATCCCCCTGTTCATAAAGCCTTCCCTTTCTTTGATCACAACGACGTGCAAAATCTTCACATTACAGAACCATCGCAGCGACATAGCCTTGACATAATCATGTCAACTAAACTGGAGAACACATCTGTCTTTTAAAATTCTTTGGCTGGAAAAAACACTTATGTTTGTGGCTGACCAGTGTAAACATCTTACTGTGTTTTGGGAAACATTGTGCAGAATGAATCCCCCCCAATATGCTTTTGTTAGTGGTGGAAGTCAGAAAGTTTGCACCTTTCCTCCGCCTTTCTTTTAAGTGTCACATTGGAGTTAATGTGATGATGTATCAAGATATCAAGCTTGAAAGTCATCACATGGCACAACACTAAACACTGATGTGAAACATCTGTCTTCATATTGAATCTGAT
Source organism: Pseudomugil tenellus (assembly GCA_037177515.1). Classification (NCBI taxonomy): domain Eukaryota; kingdom Metazoa; phylum Chordata; class Actinopteri; order Atheriniformes; family Pseudomugilidae; genus Pseudomugil; species Pseudomugil tenellus. Next base: position 12,790,076 of record JBAMHX010000019.1, read on the forward strand.
TTTCCAGTACATTACAAATGAGAGGGTTTTCCGCCATGGATCAATGCAACTTTAACACATTCTGTAAGTTAGAGCATTGTTTTATTTGTGTATGAAAATTTTTATGGTAAAAAAAGAGAAAAAAAAACTATTTGATTGATCTGTTTCAGATATCTGGGGTTTAAACCTGAACAAGTCTTTGCTTTTTATCCATTATTACTGTTAACTTACAACTTAAGCTGTTCAATAAATGTAGCAGAGCAGAAAGCACAATTCTCTCTGAAGTACACTGGAGGGGAAGGATAAAGCAGCATGTAATGGCAATTTCCCAGTAAATTTCCTCAAAATTGTGGGCTAGACTTAGGTAAAATAAGGAAGATATATAATGAAGATTGTACCACTTACTAAAACATTAATGTATAAGTAAGTAATAAGTATCCCAATCTATTAGAAATAATTACCTGGAAGCAAATCAAACATTCTTCTCTGTGACTGACCAAAATAAAAATTCTCTCCTCTACTTAACTCCATCCATCTGGTCCTGTAGGAATTCAAAACAAATCCTAAGAATTGCTCTCAGATATCCTGCTAATAGAGTTACTCAGGAAGCCATTTGACACCTTTACCCCTCACATTCACAGTAGCTACTTACCACTAGCCCCAGCACTAATGTGCGAACTCGTTCACCAATTTCAGGAGAGATGTCGTTCCCGAACTGCTGAAGAGTCGTGAGGAAGCGCTTGAGCTTGCTGAGCTGCCGGGCACCACAGGCTGGCGGCAGCTGCTGGTTGGCCAGAGAGGATGAGGACGATGAGCTGGGACCATTGCTGTAGCCATTCGGAGGAGATGGAGCACCATTAAGCGCTGTTGGGGAATGGCTACTGCCATTGGTTACTGTGTGAGACAACAATATAAATAATTACTTTTGATTAAACGTAGATGATAAAGTGTTTTTTTTGTTTGTTTTTTACTGAATTTTAGCAAAAGTAACTCATAACTTAAACAATAATAGACATCCATGAATGAAATAATATTAGCCACAATGTTGCATCTCGTTTTTTCCCATATAAAATACACATTTCTGTGTTTGGAGACATGTTGCTTCCCTCTACCTGCATCTCTCTTTCCTTTCTCCTCTGGAGTCTAAACAAGCAGGGACACTGGGACCTCCCGTTGTGCTGGAGCACTTCTATTCTGTTTGTGTATGTGCGTGCTGGGGGAGTTGGTGTACAAAGAGATACAAGTCGGCATAAAGCTCTCTCTTTAATGAGATTAGGTTTTGACTAGCGATCCACTCACTCCCCCTCTGGCCGCCGTCCAAAGCTGCCAGTGTAAAGAGAGGAGAGAGACGAGATACTCAAACTGCATCTGGTAACAATTACGTCGGGTGGAAATCAAAGCATACTGCTTTGTTAAGACCTTTGGCATGTGTAATGAGAGAGCTGGGCCTTTCCTCCCTCATTGCACGGAAGCCACCACGTTAATTGTGGAGTGTGAGCATTTGCAGCAAAAGTAGACAGACAGATAGAAAGGGAGAAAGTAACTACCAGAGATAGAAAAAGAGGAAAGTATGCATCTGAAAAGAACTGAATAATGTACCACTAAGACAGACTTTAGTGCTTAGAGCTTTCTGAGCCACAAGGCTTCTGATTCCTTGATTCTAGTGCTCTTCACGCAAGTGGCTAAGTATGTACTTCTGAGAGAATACTAGGGTATAATTTGCTCATCACAAGCAACGTGCACTCCATGGCAAGGCTCCAACAGTTTGTAAGCAGGGGCGTTAATGAACTTGTTGGGGGAGTTGTTTGCAATTTGGAAAAGCACAGTGCAACTTGTTAAGAGGGTCTTATGATTCCGAACTCTTCCCCTTACGTTTTTTTTTTTGCTTTATCATTAACATTTTGTGACTGTCTTCCCATGTGTGAGCTCATTTGTGTCTGCTCTGTCTCAATGTGAACTGCTTTGTTCTGCTTCCAGTTGAATTTACAGCCTTAAATTACATTTGATGTGGAGCTGTCTGTACCGATACCTCAGGCGTCATTTAAGGTTATTTTGTCATATGCAGCTCAGCACACTTATTCACTCCTCTTTGAAATGCTGCAAGACAAAGCCAGGAATGTTACTACATGCTTATTTATGCAACTAATCAAAAGTTTGGACACATTTTCCCAATTTAATCCAATAGGAAAGTGTGTCCAAACTTGACTGGTAGTGTATGTTATAGCTTAAATAAAGATTATGCAGTGTGGACTGGTTTACATCCACCTGTCTCCACCAGCATTGGAAACGTCACAGAGGCTAACAGGACTGGAGACTTGCAATCCCAGTGAATGTACATCCATCCCCGAAGTGAAAAAAAACCAGCTTAACTCACATGTGGTGGGAGTGTAGGAGCTGTTGCGGGGTGCTCCTTGCGTACTGGGCGGGGGTGGCATGGTAGGGGGGGTCAACCTGGACTGTGTTTTGACGTCCGCAGGTGAGTCGGGCATGGTGGAGCGCTTCCCAGTGCGATCTGAAAAAAGACAAAAATGGATTATGACACAATGACTTAAAGCAACAGTTAAAGATGAATATGCAGGTTTTATTTCTTATGAGTGTCATCTGACAGACTAAATCATGTACACGTGATACAGGCCGGTTGTGACGCCGATGCGTGTGTTTGTACTGTGATAAATGAAAATGAGATTGGAAGGATTCACCAACATGCAAACACACACCTGAGAGAGGAGGGCAGCTCTATTGGAAGAGCGGGTCTCTTTCCACCATCTGTGCCACCCGGAAGGGCCACACAGTCTCCCCAGTTAATGACTGCAGCGCTCATTACACACAACCAGTAAACACAGTCCCTCTCTCACATTAATGCTTTTATCTCTGGATAGTATACTCACATCAGCTCAGAAGGAAAACATATCTAACATTATTTTTGATCAAAATATTTTCTTTGATGTTTTGCCTATTTTTCACCTAATTCAGTTGCTTTGTGCTCCACAGATAAAGAACCATATCAAATACATGGGAATAAGCTCAAGGTATTATCAGTCCTGCAAAGGCACAAGGGCAGAGCCTTCACTGTGCAAGAGGAGATACATAACATCTCTCGGCAAAAGCAGAAACAAGCATATCTCCGAGTCCACAGACTGTTATCACATAATGTTGCGCATTGTGAAAAGGAGATTATTAAAAGAATGAGAAGAGTGGAAGAAATGTGGAGGAAGAAAAGACAAAGGAGGGAAAGGAAGAGCTGAAAGGGAAACAAAAGTTCAATCTGTGACAATAGGAAGTTTGGTGGAGTCGTGTGCAAACACAAACACACGGTAAAAGCATAATCAGTCTGTAATCTGGGCTTTGAGGACACATGTTTCACAAACAGGATTTCCCAGCAGCTTTAAGTGTGTTTGAGTGTGTGAAAATGTCATGCCTTTTCCAAGTTGTGGAGTGGAATACTGTTAAGTTTTGGTAAAAAAAAAAAAAAAAAAAAAGTTATAAAGAAAGAGAGAGACAGGAGAGTCTAAGCCTGTTAGCTTGGCCTGATACCTCCGCCTTGCTGGGGCAGCATAGGTGCACCATGACTAAGAACTTTAGTCCCAGTAACTTGGCATTATCAGAAAAGATAATAAAGGAAGGACATATCATTAAAATAAAAAGTGCTCCATAACTCTGTTTCTGACTGAACATGTGCTGCAGTAAATGCTGACCCCTCTGAGAGGGTGAATGATGTAACTCTGTGAAACAATCAAGATACTAGAACAACTTATGCAATATAAATCCTTGCCAACTCCAAATAGTCATGACTGGCAGCATGTGCGCAACCACTAATGATTACCTTCACTAGGTTTTAAAAATTCATTTTGGGTACTGTAATGCAACTGGGGAGTATTCTTGAATAGTTTTTTAAAAGAAGCAGGAACCTACAAAGACATGAGCTGCTGCTGGAGGTCTTCAATGTTGCATCACACGTAAACAATTTTAACAAACTGAACAACAAGGGAAGCCTGAAAGCATCTTGTTCTGTTGTAGCTATTAATTGCAATGAAGAGCAATGATAAAACTGCAATTATAACTTCCAGGACTTCCCACCATTTCCCAAGACGCCAATCTATTCAGCCAGAGTCTGCAAACCTAAAGGAGTATTTCTTCTCAGGATAAACTCCTGCCTTCGAACCATGGAGCTGTCCCTTCTTTATTGTTGCCCTAATATTAGGGACTCCTAGCACGATGAAAAACTAGAACTTAAAATCATCAGGGTCAGTGGGGATCCAGTTACCCAGTTAAACTTAATTAATTGGAGTTAAGTGTGTTCATGACCTACACTCAGTTTTAGCTTGTCAACGTAGAACTGATGCTGTAACATGGGTTAAGAAAAGATAAATTGCAAAGAGAAAAATGTTTGGATTACGGATAAGTGAAAAGATGAGAAGAAAGCTGTGGAGGTTAAACAGGAGTCAAAATAAAATCCAACTTCTCTACATTTTTTCTACATGCACTCAAACACACCACCCTTCTCCTCCCCCCTTGCCATCCTGCCCAGGCTCTGAAAGCTTTACAACTTTGGCTTCACTACCGTAAAAAGTTCGGACTATTTATTTTACAAACTTAGGACATAGCAGAATAGCTTGTGGAAATATATAGTATTACCTCTGGCTGCCAGATATCATATCCTGTACGCCTGCCTACAATGTGATCTGCAAAAATACAAGGTCATTAAAAGACATGGCCGAGTGACAGGACCCAAGGTAATTTATCATTTTCCAGTCAAACACGAAGAGCTCACAATGTATATACTCAACCGGCCTAAATTACATGTAGTAAAGTCACCATTTCACACATGGCTGTGCTTATTCTGTTTCAATTGATTCTTCGCTCATGCTTTCCATGGATTAGTATATTGCCTTTTTTAATTGTGTGGCTGTTCTTGGTCCAATTCGCATGATCTATAATTGCTAGATAAGACGTAAAAATAGACTCTGAATTATAATGTGATTACTTGAATATTTTTTTATATAATAGAAATATAAAAATAGACAAAATGACTGTAAACACCACAATAGCTGCTATAGCTGCCTCTCCAACAAATCACAAAGTAGCTCCCTCTTTTTTTTCTTTTCTTGTTCCCATCAGGTTATATAAACAGGAGTTTTGGGTATCATTCAGCAGTATTTTTGCTAGAGTTTATGGAGCAGAATGACCACTTTAAATGCACCTGAACTCCTGCCCTGTGGTTTGTGTGAAAAGATCAGTTTGGTTACAGGCTTGTAATTGGGGAATAACACCTGGGTCAGCATTATGATTGGATGGAAATGAAAGAAACCAACACAGAAGCATGTGAAACTCATCTGCAGTCCCCCTGTTGAAGAATAAAGAAGATAAGGAATAAATTTGCCTGAAACCCATGCAGGCATGCATCTAAACAATAATGTATTCCTGCACACAAACCCACACTCATACCCTTGTGTGACTTCTAAACAGCAACGTCTCTGCCTCGCATTTGATTGAGGGGGCTTTGCGGCTCATAAGTGCAATAAAATCAATGGCTTCATACCAACCAACATGGGCTGCATCCATCCATTTGCTCTGCAACAGCTTGAATCAATGGCAATTCTCCCTCTACAAAGCAGTTCACTTGGTTTTGGGAAAAATAAAAACACGTCTTACAACTCAAGCCGATGATTGAAAACAACTTCTAGTGTATGCCTGTTTGCTACACATGTTTAAAAGCAAATGTGGCACTTATAAGAAAAATAAAGTCACATCTATATGAATGAAGCTAGGAAAACAATTAGAAAGCTCTTGTTATATTATAGCAACGGAGCAGTGCTGACAAGTATCAAGCAGTTGCTTCTTCATGCATAATTCAGGTAAAAAAACATCCTTAAACAACCTTGAAATGTAGGGCATCTCCTTCAGTGTAATACACCTGTTAAAAGTTAATGACTAAATGCACATTTATTGCTGATTTATTAGCCCTGTAACTGTCTGGTCTGTGTAAAATAATAAGGCAAGTGGTAGATCTGTAGCCAGCCGATTGTACTCCAGGCCTGGACGCGTATGAACAAGCAGAGCCTTAATGGAAGGGGAGCGTTGAGTGCTTTGACTTTACCTAACTCACATTACGACTTCTCAGAAGTGCTGTTGTCCAGCACTTAATAGATTGACGAGGATGAGAACAGTTGTTGAAGAGGAAGCAATTAGATATGAGGGAATAGAAGAGCCTCTTCAATGTGTGCTGATTCAATCTGTGCAGGCAGAGGTGCCAAAACTATTGATCATGCTTGTGGATGACAATGATTAATGACTCACAGCAGCCACTTCATGTATGCTTTTCTCTATAACTTCATGAAAGAGCTCTTAGAGCAAATATTTGCTGAAAAGTTGGCTTAAATAGATTGAAACCCCTGGGAATACCTGTGTCGTGTCGGCGCCTCATTGAATTTTGTTACCTGGCCATCATGTTGAATATGTCAGAGGTAATTACATAGACATCAAATTGAATTTTTATCTACATAATGTCAGGGAAATGTTGCCTGTGACTCTTTATGCCAAGTCAGTGCCTACTCTGTCATATACTGACTGACTGACAAGCATTGAAATTGTCACTTGACCCACCAGTAGAACCCCCCAGCCACCATATCAGTATTTCCAGCTTCATTCCCTGCATTTTTAAACAGAGTTAGAATGATGCTAACCTTCCTCCAACCTCTCCAAACACACTCACAAAGGCTCTCTCTTAAGATAAAGCAAAAGTTGACTGGCTCCGGTTTGTAACTTCTTTAATCAATCTCAAAAACAGAGCAGGACCCTGGACGACCATCTGCCACTCACAAGTATGTCTTCACACTTACATCACCCGTTTGCATCGTCCGTGATTATGTGATCCTCACTGTTTGCAAAATCTCTCCCTCTTTCTTTTTTTCTCTCTTTCTTCCCTGTTCTCTCCCCGTTGCTCGTACTCTCTTTTAGCCGAGCTCAAAGAAAGGAGATTTTATCCCCCTGCTGACTTGAGATACATGCCTTTTTCTAAGGTTACACGCAAGTTACATCACTTGCCCAAAACAAGGTTGTTGCAATGAACGATATCTAGGAGGAGCGTGGTCCCTGAGAAATGGTTCACTGTGTTACAAAGGACTTTTCTAACCCACAGCTCAAAGCAAAAACGCGACGCATCAAACCCTTACACATTTCATCATCACACACAAACCAGGAGTCCATTTTCTATTCAATTTACCGCACAACATTGCCTAACCATGATGTTTTAGGTTACTCGTTGACGCCATAATGACTTCAAAGTCTATTATGGGGGATCATACTGTAGCAGACCTAGAAAATGATGTGATAATGGTGGAATGTAATACACTGCAAAGGAGTGCTTCACAAATCCTGCCAAAAAAAAAAAGAAAATGGATTTCAATAACACTGGGTGAATTTTTGAGAGCTGTGGCAAACAATTTACAGCGTGCATGTGTGCAAGTTATTGTCATTACCAAGTTAAAGGGAAAAAGTGCATATAGATACACAAAGGCATAGGCACCATATCATCTAGAAGTGCATAATATATTCCGTACACACATTGAAACGTAGGTGGTGAAGGGAAAACCGTGAGGCGCTGAAGCTGCAGGGAATCTGCAAATTGAGCATTAATGTCCAAAACATGGCGATGTCGGCACAGAATGGAGCTTCTGGGTGTGCAATACCACACACACGTTACATGATAATCTGTGAAGAGTCACAGCAGATAACGGGAGACAAGAAGTAATATTGAGACGGCTTGTGGTGGTTGCCCTGTGAGTCGGGTGCAGACGGGGAAGAGGTGGGGGGGACTGGGAAACAGACACAAGAGACAGATAACAGTGAAGAGAGTGAAAGGCCAGGTGTGGTAAAGAGCACCGCTGAGAGACAGGTGGGGTGTTTGAGATTCAGAGCGAGTACACAGAGATTGAGAAAAATCTATCTGCATGCAAGAGAAGTAACACACACGCAACCAGATGGAGCAGTATGCAGAGCATGTCCCATCAAACTCCACCCGCTTGTCAAGAAGATGTATGGATGTAACGCCCTACCGCAAGCGCACACAAACACAAACACGTACATGGACACACAGCTGCAAGAATTCACATTGCTCGCTAAAAGACACAATGCTTCTCCATCTTACACACAAACATGCACAGATCTAATTGCCATCCTCTTATTTATTCCCCTCCCCAGCAGATGTACGATGCAGGGAGGAGAAGCACCAGCGCTCTTCCTCTTCCTTTGCATCTCTTTCCTTTGCTTCACCTCTCATTTCCCCTACTCCTTTCCTTCTTTTATTCACATTATGGTTATCATCCAGATCTAGGGCTAGGAGATATGACCTAAAAGTAAAATCTCCAATTTTTTCAAACCAAATCCAATTTTTAATCGATATTTTTCCCCTTCTGTTAATTAAAATTAAAAATCCAAACTACAAAAAATATTCTTTTTCAAAAAGGCTTTTTAGCTTTAGACCACGTCCATGATGGCTTTCCATTGTGCACATCTTCTCTTAAGGGACAGAGTGAAAATAATTTCATGGTGGGGTTTTCTAGGACGGGCTGCACGGTGGAAAGGTGGTTAACACTGTAGCCTCACAGGAAGCAGGTTGCCGGTTCGATCCCCGGCTCGTGTGGTGGCCTATCTGTGTTTTGCATGTTTGCATGTTCTCCCCGTGTTAGCATGGGTTCTCTCTGGGTTCTCTGGCTTCCTCCCACAGTCCAAAGACATGCACCTTGGGGATAGGCTGATTGGAGACTCGTAGGAGTGAGTGTGTGTGTGTGTGTGTGTGTGTGTGTGTGTGTGTGTGTGTGTGTGTGTGTGTGTGTGGTTGTTCGTCTATGTGTGTGGCCCTGTGATAGACTTGCGACCTGTCCAGGGTGTACCCTGCCTCTCGCCCGTTGTCAGCTGGGATTGGCTCCAGCCCCCCCAAGACCCGTGTGGGAATAAGCAGCAGAAAATGGTTGGATGGATGGGTTTTTTAGGTGGTTGCTGGTTTGAGCGTGTCATAAACTGCACAATCTCTCCCACTCCACTGAGTGCCTCTGTTACAAGTGTTGAAATAAATTTGTTGTGCTATCACTTTGGTAGCAACAGCCCTTAAACAGATTTTGCAATGTTACATTTATTGCTCCAAATTTATGTTTGTAAAACCAAACCAGTTCCAAATAATAAAGGAAACTGGCCTTTTTGGGGAACAAGCTCTTCTTAAACACATCAACACACCAACATGGCAACTAGCAAGCTGCCATGTTGATGTGTTTATGCAGATTTGTGAGAAATCAGCAGGAGTACGCTGACGTTACATGATGTAAGAAGGCCCAAAAGGTGCTGGGAGGTGAAAATAAAACTCAATTTTCATAAAAATAAATCTTTATAAATAAAAAATATGAATTAATTGGTTAAATCCATTTATCGCCCAGGCAGATCCCTAAATTTCATGGATGGATGCTGCTAGACCTTGTCTCTCTGGCAACATTACAGTGAATGATGTAGGGATGTTGAGGACGGAGCACTTTCTGTTTGTACACAATTTCTGAAAAATAACTACTTTAAGTGAGTTTATAATTTCATAACTTCAGGTGCTTTTTCTCCTCGTCTTATAAATGAAACATTGATGTCCAATGCGCTTTCACACCACAATGTGTAACATTTTGCACAAATACACATATAAACCCATACAAAGAGACACAAGAGGTAAATTTCCACTAGTATATTTTAAGTGGGCAGCTTGGTACTTCACACGAATCAAGAATAGTTTATTGGTTTAAACCTCTCTGTAAAAATGAAATACAAATTGTTTTCATGGATTTTTTGAAGGAATGTTGGGTTGTGATGTTATAATAAAGGGAAATAACATCACCATGCATTGTGATTAGCGGGTTAATTTATTCAGCTTCTACTGGAGTCCTGGTGCTGATTCATTGTGATATTGTAATAAAATACATAAATATGAAGTATAACTAAAGCTGAAGGTGCTACATGAGACCAACCGTTACATCAGGATAGAAGTTGGCTTGTTTTGGTTTTCGCTGAAAGATTTTTCTATCCTGAGAAAAAGAATCCTGAAAGTCATATTAGGAGTAGACACATAGTAAGTTACACAAAAAAGATTATGCAAAGGAGTAAATAAGAATTTTCATTTTGCAGAATGATTGTTTTTCACATAGAATCAGATTAAATATTATTTTGATTACATTCTGATTTGTATTAATCCTGCTTTTTGTGTTAATAGACTGAGTATAATAAAGGAATTGACTTGCGATGCAAACAGATCTGCTCCTGATCAATGCTGACAGTCCTCTGCATTTCGCACCATATCTGCTTTTTTTTCCCTCATTGTAACATAAGGAGATTTCTCAGTTGCACACAAAGGTCTGAACACCATCTGTTCAGTTGCACAAACATCAACACACAGAGAACAGAAATTCACAAACTAGATACATCCTGCAGAACACTGCAAACATGTTCACACATAGACATGCTGGACGGTAAAACATATGTGGTATATAACATCAGAGGCCTTAACAGCTAAAAAAGAGAGAAAAACTGTTAAAAACAGATTTATAGTAATGTCTGTTTTACCCATCTGTTGAAATAAAGTCTCCCTTGCAGAAAGAAAGGAAGCAAGTGTTTAAGCAACAATAAAAATGATTCACAGTACCCGTTCCGCATCCTATCAAATCGAACACACTCCTGCCACATCTTGCTGCCCGTCAAAATTGAACTATAGGGTCTTGTAAAGGAAAAGACTGGCCATGGGAATGGGTGACAGGAAAGTACAGACAGAGGAAAATGGTGGAGGAAGGGAAGAAAAGGGTCAGGAAGAGGTAAAGGAAACCGGAGTTGAAGTGTGGCGAAGTGTGAGGCAGAGAGATTTACCATTGTCACATGAATGGTGAAACATTTTCCCAGAGTAAAAACTGGGTCAATATTTATTTAAACTTATGATATAATAATAATGATATGAGTGAAGCCATATAGAAACAAAGAATCCTATAGAGGAATTCTAAGTCCTGGTGAACCATGTTTGTCTGTTTGTGTACAGTTTAGTTTAGTTTAGTTACTGTCTAATGTAACATGAGAAGGAATCTGTGTTTTCCCAGTCACAACTTTATGGTGAATGGTGACTTTTATTGCACTTTTCCAGTCATGTTGACCACTCACAGCTCTTTACACTGCACAGCACATTCACCCAAAGACACACACACTCACACCCCGACAGACACATCAGGGGACAACCTGAGGTTCAGAGTCTTGCCCAAGGACACTTCGGCATGCAGTCCAAGTGAAATCAATCTCCCAACCTTCCGGCTGAAAGACGACTGCTCTTCCTCCTGAGCTACTGCTGACTTTAAACCAACAGCGGGGCTCACACAAAACTCTCAACACACATCCTGATGCAGATGACACATGGTTGTACTTGCTTTTTCATACACACAGCCTTTGTGTTAGCTTGATTGGATACTTGTGGTAGTAAATCATTTATTTGACATTTATTTGCCTTGCTAATCACCAGTACAGTGGCATATATAATAACCATATATAATAACCAAATAGCACAAAAATGTCATTCTTAGAGGAAATCTTTTTATGTATATAAATGGCACTGTTTCCTATTGTCAGTGCTAATAATAATGCAATCATTTCTATGTACAAACTTCTCCATTTGGGCATTTTCTTTGTGCATAAATACAATTCCAAATATCTAATAACAGTCTTTAAACTCAATATTTTAAACAGATTTACACTTACTGAGACACACCAAGCATCTGTTTCATACTTTTGCTGCTACATCCTTGGTGGAAGCTCCTTTAAATGTGTGTGTCCGTGCTAAAAGCATCATATACTTGTCTGCAGGAGCAAATCGATTTTCAACAGACAGTAAAGACACTTATGTTTTACATAAAAGCTTTCTTCTTCTATTTGGAGAGAGATGGAGGTGCAGAGCGACAGGAAGAATTGATGGAGGGGTGGACAGACGTAGGCTAACTGAAAGTGCAGTTATTGTGTGTGAAGAAGTAGAAAACAGACAAGCAATAGTGGTCGAATGTTTGAAACAGATGTGGAAAGCAGTTCTTGAAGAAATGGGACATAGGGAAGCGAAGATGCTGAAGAAGGGGTTTGAAATCAAGAGACAGCATTAAGTGCTGATGAGAGACAGATGGGGAAATCAAATGTGAGAGGCAGAGGACGAGCTAAGGAAAATAAAAGAGAACAGAGGGTAAGAGTGAGAGAGGGAAGGTTCCTGGGGCGGCGGTAAAGGAGGGAACAAGCTCATCTGTCTGGTGTTTTGAAAATATCACATGACGGCTGCCATGTGTTGGAAATTACTGCCGGTTAACTATCTTTCCCAAAACTACTCTGAAAAAATATGTCTGCAATTTATGAAATGTGTTCCAGGGGCCTGTTAAGTGAAACCAGATTTGTACGACAGTGAAAAAGGCTCCTTTACCCTTCACCCCCCTTCTAAAAAAACGTTTCTCCCTTTTCATTTTACACTCCCTCTTCTTATCCCCCACCGAGCTATCCTTTGCCCTGCAGTCGAAGATGTTCAAAAACAGGGTCTTAGTCACATCTGGTGAGCAGAGCATCAGAGTGGTGGCTGGTGAGACCTTGGATCAGTGCATTTCCAAACTTACAGACAGTATGTGTGTGTGTGTGTGTGTGTATATACAGCATGGTGACAGTGGTTTGCTAATGGCCCGGAGTGGTTGAGAGTAGAATATGGCCGGAGGCAAAGGTAGTAGAGGGATAGTTTTTATTACACACTGACGCACATATCCAGTACCATGGCAACCCATCCCAGGTCAGACATACATCTTTTGTCTCCTTTCATCTAACCATGAAACATTTTTTCTTCTCATCATTTCTCCTCACTGTCTCGTCTCCTGGTTAGCCCACAGCTATCCAAGTCCCCTCACAAACTAGGAAATAAAATGATGGTAAAATGAGCAAGAAAACATTCCAAGACATAATTTTGATCCCGAGTATTGTCAATAACATCACCGACGTAGAGAGGTGGCAATTTCTGGTCCAGAAAGTCAAAAAGTCCCGCTATGTTTTTGGATCCACGTGTACATGTAGAACAGGTGTTTTCACTAACAGGATCGTTTACCTGCAGATAAACTGCGCTCATTAAATTTTCCTGGTCTGGTGACTGATCGGAACAGCTGCAGGACAGGAATTTTGCTCTTCGGACCAGGAATTGCCACATCTAGCAAAATGAATTATGGAGCTGCCCTACACTAACTCACACACACGCACCAATATTTAGGTTGTAATCATAATGACATTCAAAAGCTCTATGTGCTCGAATATAAACATCAGAAAACCATTCATCCAATTTATACATGTTTAACTTAATTTAGGGTTAAAAGATGACTGGAGTTCATTCCAACTGGGTTTTCTGTGCATCACAGAACCAATACACAAAACTTAAGTGATGTTTTTCTGCATGGAGGTCTCAGTGCACATCACAAATCATACTAAAATGATCAAGTTTGGTCACATTACAGAATGAGGGGCAACTTAGATAATCATCACCCTCATCTTTTCTGGGAGAGATTGAAAGAAACTGCATATATATAAATAAAATATCTGAAGGAGCAAAGATTACAACACATTCTTATCTCATGACTTGTGTGTTGCATTGTTTGTATTCAGTAATAAACTTTATTTTAGTTTTTTATATATATGTACTTGTCTATTGTTGTGCAAAAGGGAAATTCAAGTGGAAAGCGGAAAACATCTGCTGTCGGGAAATACCAAAGGTAACGCAGCTTAAACGGCTTTGTGTATCTCTCTCCACCGTCTGTTATATTGATGCTGGAGTAAGCCAACATGAAACGTCTATAATAGTATTACAGTAGACTGTTTTAGCGTAAATATGCACATAAATTTGCCAAGAAGATTGCAGTTTGTATTAGCAGACATGCTGTGCCTGGCCAGGTTGTAGAGAAACATTTTATAAATACCCAACGTTGTAATCATATTTGGCTGGCAAACGTAAGAAAAAAGAGAAGAAGTTCAATAGGTCTGAGTAGTGTCATCACATTTTGCAGGCTTTAATGCACAAGTGCTGCTTCAGATCACTGTTCCAACAAATAACGGTACCTTTTCAAGCTGCACAAGTTTCAACTATATTCTCACAGCCATTACTGATGCTACTAATAGCATCATCACAGATCCATTGTTTTGTTTTTCTGCAGCAGAAACACAAACACAGACACACAGAGGCTCAGGCACACATCCGCACACAAGCGCTCTCCGGTGCTACAGATGGATGCCACCACTCTCTCTGGAGCGCTGCCAGCGCCAGCTAGTGAACAGCTTGCCTGGCACAGTGCTCTGCATGTATAAGTGTGCCGGTGTGTGTGTGTGTGTGCGCGTGTGTCCACAGAAACAGTAGCAAAATAGCCTAGCACAGATGGGTGGCCAAATTCCCCACTCCCAGCTCTCCCTCATCCGTACACACAAGAATACAGACACATGCACAATTTAACACACGCGCATACATATGCTCCAGAATAGCAACACACATGCAGACACAAACACATGCACGCTGGCAGAGTGTCTTGGTTCTGCTTAAGTGTTCCTGACCTGGCACGCACTGCATTTCACACAGCTGCTTATTTAGAGGCTACATATATAGGCTGACAAACACGTGCATATATATCCATGGTTAGTTTACACTTCCTGTTTATGCCATAAAAAATAACACCCAGATGCATGCAGACCTTTGCATTCCCGTGTTTTGGCCACACAAACATTAGCACTCACACTGATGTAGCCCTTTATTCTCACTAGCTATTCAGCACTGTATGTTTCTGCTTGTTTTCTCCACGCGCAGAAGGAAAACATCAAGGCGTTCAGCTGGAAAGCCTCCGATGCTGGCAAACTGCCAGCAGAGGCCTATAGATCAGCACGATCATAGCTGTGTGTTAAGACACATCACTGTTTGGTTATTTGACAGTGAAATTAAGACATGTCGGCTCTTGGTTGAACAATAGAAGCAACAGAATTGATTAAAAAGCAGCTGCTAAAGCTATTTGAAATGCATAAGGTGTGATGTGAATTCTTGTGACAGGCAATTTGATGATGTTTCACGCCGCGAGTGTGTTTCCTTTTCAGTGAACGCATCTGCTGATTTACAAAGTGCTGCTCCTGCAAAATGAGACCTTGAGAGTAGAAGGTTTGAATATGCATGCAGGGTCAAAGTGAGATCCAAAACAGTGGAGGTTTACCAGTAGAGTAAGTCAGCAGCTAGACAGTCAATGAGCTCAGGATGCTGGCAGCAGGTACTCTCGCCCCAGTACATAGGGGAAAGTATGGTGGCTGGCAGTGCCAACTGTGCACTGGGTATCTGTGCCAACTCTGCCAGCCTTGCAGTGTCTGTTTGCCAATGCCATCTGGGTAGAACAGCTCTGCGCACATACTGTACCTCTCCTCAGCTCAGAGGGCACACAGACACATGCATGCATGAATGCACGCAAGAAAGCAAGGGCAGACATGCACGCTACATTCATGTAGCATCCCCAAATATGTGTGGTATGAGCACTGCACACTTACACTCTGACATACACACACACACATGCACACGCACAGCCGGCCGCTGACAGCTCACCATCTGTGCACTGCCTCTGACTTCTCCCTCTGCTTCATTCTCTGCCCTTGTTTTCGCTCTCATAAACAGTCTGTCCTTTTTCTAAGTTTCCTCACATTGTCCCTTCTCATTGTGCACCCTCCCCCCCACTCCTTTTGGATGAAATTTCATGACACAAATTCCTACAGTTTGGCATGATCACC
>JBAMHX010000019.1:12812342-12827616 GCA_037177515.1 Pseudomugil tenellus
TCTCCTCCTCAATTCCCCTTCCTCCCCCGTTCTCCTTTTCCTCTCTTCTTCTCTGCCTGACTGGTGTGCTATTCATGGCGGACCCATTTCACCTTTCAGTGTGTTACACCCGCTCGGCACAATACATGCTAATGAGGTAGAACAAATGACTTTTTTTTGGCTATGGGCGTATACATGTGTGCAGGCCTTTTGGTGTGTGTATGCATGTCGGTAAATGAGTGGGTGTTGAATTCCCAGCTTTCTGAAGCATTTGCTTATCATTGACTATATCTTCTTTTATAGAAACCATTTTGTTATTTTACCTGCATTAATAATCTAATGCTTGATTTTTTAACACTAATAACTGTATCTCGAACATCTACAACATAACAATAAAAGTACACAACCCTATTTTATTTCAAATTTGGCAAATACCAACACACAGCTCTCATCTATTTGTCCATCACTGGGTGATTTGGACCAGTTCCAATATGATCAGCCCTGTGATGACAAAGTGGACATACATGCACAATTCTACAGAGATCATGACACAGAGATCATGAGATGAATGGCGCGCATGATGTATCATGACTGTACACAAGGCACCCTAACTGATCCTGGAAAGAAAAAGCGGTGACAGGCCGAGGAAGTGTAGGGGAGGAATTAGGGTGTTAAAAGTCTGAGGAGCTATAGTGCAAGAGAGGAAACATTTGGAAACAGCAGGAGAAGATGAGACTACATAATAATGCTCTCCTGACTCGGCTTTCTCCGTGTCAATAGGTGGCGCTAACGATACATCTGTACACCTGCCAACTCTCTCCCTTCCTTGATCCTCCTTTTTTTTCTCCTGCCATAGTGAATCATTGTGACAGGCTGACTTGGCACTCATAATTAACCAAGTGCACTAGCTGGCATTGCTCTCCACAGTGAGCCAAGCAAACAGCTGACTGCTCATAGAGGGAGCTGCCGTCAGGCATGATGCTCATGGCTGTGCATGTCTGATAAATAATGTGTGTTTTTACAAACTAGTAGTATTTCAGGTTATTTTTTTCCTCTGAAGACAGCTTGTTTAGGGATTAGATGGATCAGGATCCCACAAAATATTGCTGTTTTTATCTCAGTTAAATAGATTTATATATAAATCTTTCTACTTTTCACTCATTAAATTGTCTCTTTCTTGCTAAATCCCCAACCAAAGGAAAGTAATTTATTTTCAGTATGTAAAACAAAAATGTTTCCTGCAACAGTTGTGGAACAAATTGTTGTATGTAGTTATTTAAATACTGAAGGCAACCAATAAAACTACAGTTTGCCCTATTGAAGATAAAACTCTCCAAATGAAGGAAGCTGCTTACATTTTCTACAAAAATATCCTTAAAATTAATCTCACAGCAGTTACGCAGGACTAATGAAAATGGTGCCACAGTTCCTTTAACTAGTACAGCAACAGGAACCAAGCCATTCCTGGCTCCCCTCCCGGTCACCGGGGCCGAGGGCCCTGCCCAACTCTGTACACAATAGGTCGGCAGAATGAGAGGAACCGCCGGCCATCCAGAGATAGCCCCGCTGGTCAGGAACCAGAAAGGGAACCAGACGGAACCTGATGTGCTTGTAGAGGGGGATGGGAGGCCACGAGGATGGGAACCCAGGCAACACGGCAGAGAAAGGAGGAGATGGTTGGCTGCTTTGGGTCAGGATGTGAGTGAAGGGAATGGTGTTTGCGTCTGTGTGGAAGAGAATATCGAGCTGTTCAGATAAATGTCTTGTTCCCATGCAAGAACATGTTCCAACGTCTTTACCCAAGCACACACAGTGTTTTACACACACACACACACACACACACACACACACACACACACACAAGACTTATTCCCAAGTCTTCTCTCTAGAGTCAGGATGTTTTTACTTGCATTCAGGTAATTAAAGTTAGAACGGTGACGGTGGCATGAAAGGCAGACAGTGGATAAGTGATGAAGTAGGGAAGCAGGATTGCCGGGTGGTGGGACCGCTGACCTTGGACCTGACCCCATTTGTCCTGGCTCCTGCCCTGGGTAAGCAGACTGTCCTATCTGGCTTCCTCAGACACTGCCTAGAGCATCAAACAGCCTGTCAACGATGGGAGCTGGGCATGAACGAAGTGCATTATGTGAGAGCTTGTAAGAGGTCGAAATGTGGTCCAACCAGACCTGCTATATGCTCTATTTTGAGGTCCCTTCATGAAATGCACACACACACAGGCAGGCACAGACTGTTTCCATAGCAACAAGTGTAGGAGATAGTGTCTAAGGACATGTATGCGCACACGTACACTTTGAATTATACACAAGCAGTGCAAAGACATTTTGTACAGGATTGATGGGGAAAAACAGACTGAAAAGTACAGAGACAAAAAGGGGAGAAAAACATCCAAAGTTTTAATGATACTGAACGCATTCTGACAGAGCAAAACCTGAATTGTGAAGTCATGCTGGAGTATAGGCTGGTTTTTGACTCGTAGCGATCACAATCTCCATCTTGTATTACTGATTTTAAAACATCCAAACCCATGAGACTGAGACGATTTACTCAGCGAGTCATAGTATGCATTTTGTCAACCACACGAACCATCTGTCTCCTTGATAAAATAAAATACTGTGTCAACTATCCTTCTATAAATAAGTGCACCACAACTGTTGCTATCACACAATATGGTAGACACAGAGAGCCTTATGATTTTCATTAGATGGAGGGATATCAGCGTGTATACAGTATTTGGATATATTTATGGCAGAGGTATTATCCATTTGGTTCAACTTATAGTGTTTGAACAAAATATGCTCCTTAAAAATGAAAAGATGCCTTTACTGTGCACTCACACACAAGCTTTTTCATCAGTTGCTCCACACACACAAGCGCGCTAGTTGAATTTGGGATGATTGACTTCATATGTTACCTTTTTGGCCCTGCACAGAAGCACTTTAGCACGACTGACTGTCTAAACGTAAAATACCCCAAAAAGCAGAAGCTTGTGAGCTCAGCAATTTAGAAACTCATAAATGTTACTAAGCATCACATAGAGTATGTGCTATTCGTTTTCTCGTATCTGTCACCACCTCCAGCCATCCCGACTCCTCCACTCTGTGGCTCCTGGTGTCAAGTCTCCAGCTTAGAGTCATTAACAAATATTCTGGCTTTTCTCTGTTTCCCACTTTTTTTCTATATCAGGGTCACACTCTCCAGCTGGCACAGGCAAGACAGGCTGACATCAGAGCCACAAACACACAGACCTCACTCACTCTGTGTAATAATGTGGTTTTTAGTCAAAAACACAACTATTTGGGGTTTCTTCCATTGGTCAAACTGGGCAGTGGGACCTTAGGTTTCTCACCATTTCCACAATAACTGTAGTAAATCAAAAGCAGATCCTGAGCAGCTACTTCTAAGTTAACTGAAATGCACTAAAAATAAAATAAAAGATGATGGTTCTGATCATGTTGGCCATGATTTTAGGACAGTCTGCACCACATCTCCCAGCTTGATGATATTGTATTTCTGTTACCTTTCTATCTTCCCGATCCCCCCCTCTGCTCCCCATCCCTTTAGTAATCACAATCTAATCCTTTGCAATCAATTCCCCATGAAGATACCACCCACCTTCACCAACAACACACAGGCATTTAAGCAAACAGAGGTCTACAGGACACAGCGGCTAAACAACATTGCTGGCTTAATCACTTACTTGGCTGGATCAGACAGACTGGGAACATGCACCATTTACCTGAAATAAAAAGCTCATTCAGATTCCAGTTGATATGTAGAGAAGTTCTGACACCACAGGCAACAGATTAATGTTTGATAGAGTGAATACTTGCAAGACGCTGGCTGAATTAAGTGTCATTTCTTTTACATAGGATAATGATAAGTAAATATAGCACCAGGATAAAGACATAAAGTATGCATGCATGTATGTGTGTGTGTATGTCGTCCACCCTCATCAGCTGGTGACTTGATTTCATTATTTTCAAGACAAAGCCTGGGGCGGTGCACGACTAATGCATTATCTCTTTAGCAGTTAAAGGGGCATCTGTCATGAGTCGGTACGTTTTCCCTGTGAATGCGTAGCCGTGGGCAAAAAGGCAAATATAAATGCTTATTTTAGCTAAATACAGTAGCAGACTTTGACGTTGATGCATTTAGTCTTTATTTCTGTTACACCAGGGTTTTAACTATGAAACACAATGACAAACCTAATTGCTTCATATCTGATTTTCAATGTAAGATTTCAAACCTAAACCCTTCATTCATTCATTTTCTGTCCAACGGTATGTTGCGGGAAGGCCAGACACAGGCTACAGCTACTGTCACCAGTTCATTGCAGGTTTCTTTTACCATTAATGTCTTAAATATTTTGAGAAACCTTTTACTCAGATGAAATGGAAAAAATGTGACACGCTATGGCTGAAAAATGCATTTGAGGATGACGCTACTGTGTTACAGAAACAACTGACTTTGAACATAACTGGCTCAGCAAGCTTTTGCGAAGTGACTAAATAACAATGCGTAAGACACGGGTTTGTAGAGGAAAAATTGTGTGTGTGTTGTGTTTATGCAGAGAAAAAACTGCAGTAAAAGTGTGTAATTGCTGGAATGTGTGTGTGTTTATCCATCTGTGAATATGACATTCCACATAATTCTCATAATGCTGTTCAGCCCATCAAACACACAGCGTTGTGCACCACCTTACACGGCACACTCAAAGCATGCTCGGCATGCCTTCATTTCTAGATTGACAACCCTGCCATATGGTGCTGAGCTGCAAAGCTTTGTTTGCATATCCAACTTCTGTTTTTGAGCTTGCGAGAGACCAATTTAGTGAAAGCGCAACTGTGAGTCTGCAGATGTGTGTGCATATGAATCATAGTTTAGGCTTATGTGTGAGAGGGTTACATTTGCAAACATAAAGTCGCAGCTGCACTGCAACACATGATACCTTCACAGCTGTGAATTATTTTGTGGACAATTTAATACTGCCAGAGAGGAAATGGGAAATTAAGAGCATCTTTGTGATGCTAAAGTGTGCAGCAAAATGTTTGTGTGTGTGTATGCTTCCATAAAATCCCTGCAAACCGTACTGCTGATTATGGATTCATGTCAGTTTTTCACTCTTAAATGTGCTGCAGAAAGAAAGCGAGGGGTTCTTCTGAAATGCCTCTGAGGAGGGGGCTTTCCTTTCACTAAAGAATCCTCAAACTAACATCTAGGTAGTAATTTGTCCACCCGCAGGGGAGGCATAAAAACCAGAACCCCAAATTCTTTGCAGTTATGGAAAAAGTGAAGAGTGAACAAAAAAAAGGCAAATACTTTATCTCTGCGTCTAACTGAAAGTTATTACATTTTCTGAATGGTATGACTTCCTAATGGTTAGCATATGTGTATATGTGCGCACAGAGAGAGTGCAGTAGTTGAGGTTAAGCTAATAGCACAAGCAGAGAGGGAGCTGGGAACCATTGGCTTATAAAGGATACTTGTGTCCCTGCCGCACCGAAAACCAGATGTTGATAAAGAGACGAAGGGGCGGAGAGAGGACAGATGGGCAAGAAATTACCATCTTTCGGGCCAAACATATAAAAACATCTGCAAAAAAATCTCAGACCTTACAAGGAAAGACGGATTTATGTTCTCTCCCGTGCGTGGATTTTCATTGTCTCTCTCGCTCATCTGTACTACCTCTGCTCTAAGTGTTAACAGGACTCAAGAGTTACGCCACAATCTGGAGCTGTTTAACTCTTGGAAAAAGTGGGATTCTTCCCCAAATGGCTAAATCGTGCAGAAAAGACAAACATGGCTATTCTCTCCAGAAGCCATCAAACTTCAGAGGTGCAGCAGAATCAAGTCAAACACAAATCCTCAGCTGTGCAGGCTAACTGAAAGTGAAGCACGATGAATGTGAAAGTATGTGACAATACAGACATAACCCATATGCCATGTATGGAAGTGGAGCTTTTATAAATGATCAGTTGAAGAAAATATGTCCATATGGTCAGAGTTCAGCTGTGAATGAAAGCCTAATCAGGCATGCTTGTACTGTATAATGTATTTAAAATGACAACAGAGATTATAAACCATTAATAAAAAGCAGAGTATCTGTTTTGGCACAGATAGATTGAATACTTGCTTCTCTGTCAGGCAAACACATCTGTGAAGAAGCAGCCCTTATGACCACTATCTATTCATCAACACATGACCAAAGCTTCAAACATCATTTCCTGTCTGACAGAAAAGCAACATCTTCCTATTTTCACATAAATTTGAGGTTTATTTCCCCTTTTTTAAAGCAAGAATACGATAGAATAGAATAAGGAATTAAGTAACAGTCAGTGTGGTGGTTTAGAGCGTCTTATTTTCTATTTATTCATTATTACAGGTGGAAATGCCATCAAACATCATAATTATTCAGAAGAAAAATCAACGGTAATTTTGCTGCTATTACAAACGACATTGACTGTGAGTGAACAAACACTTAGCAGGGTGGCTAGTGACGATTCCGACAGCCAGACAGTGGATAGGAATAACAACGTATATGTGGGGACAGGATACACCATAAGTTAAACAAAATAAGGCTTTTACTTGGCTACATTTTGAGAAAATGGAGCATCTCTTTTCATTTCTTTATGTAACCCCCACTATCCCCTCCCTCCCTCTCCTCCTCTTTCTCTTTGAACCAATTTCCAAAATGGCTCTTCCTCAAAATAATTGACACTCTGCGTTTATCATCTTGAGGCACCTGCTGTTGGTTTGACAACAAGACAATCAGATGGAGCAAGCGACCGTCTTCCTATTGTCCCACCTCCCTGTTTGTCTGTGACACTAAGTGACAACAGCTGGAAGCCCTCTCTCGCTTCCTACAATAAACATCATGCAAGTCAAATTTGAGCACAAAAGAAAAGGAACTTATTGTGTGGCTGTAGTGGTGTGATTTTAACCAACAAGAAAGGGAAACAATGATTTAATTGTGTTTGCTGATGGCATTAAAAAGGCCTGCAGCAACTGGAAGTCCTAAAACAGCAGCTGTGTCTGATCTGCAGTAAATCAACTAGATTTTAATGCACGTAAAAAAAACTGTAAACTCTGATAAGTGTTAGCTGCTTGCATCTGCATGTGTGCAAACAAAGACACGCTCCATCTTTTAACACACATTTTTGAACACAACCTCTCACATCTCCTCTTTCTTCTTCTCTCTCGATGTAATTGACTAAACATGTCAATACTCGGAGGGGGGAAAAAAACAGAGGGTCCACTGTCTGCATCTATTGATCCACACTCCTCTTCTCTCTCACTCCCTGTCTGCTGATCTTAATTACACTTCTTTTTACCAGGCTGGTCTGCGTGGCTGCCCTTTTCATAAAGTACCATCCATCCAAATCCATACATCAAAATTAATGAGAGAGATCTGAGCCGGAAATCAAATATCCAAGCTGATAAGCTGCCATGTGGATTGCAAACTACAAAACTGAAAGAAAAGGATTTAAAGATGATTATTTTTCATGTTCTGTTGCAGATCAACCTTGAACAATTGTTGCGGTTTTATGGAGGAAGCAACCTTAGCTTGGGTGATTAAAACCGCTAAAGCATGACAGGCTGAGGTGAGACCCCCCCATGCCTCCACCTTCCTCCTCTTTCCTTCTGCCTTTCTGTTTCTTTGTGTCTCTCTTTGTCAATTTGTCAGATTTTTCTACCTGTTTGTTTGTTTTAATAGCCTGTCTGCTTTCTCCCACTCAGCTACTTCTCCCACATGAACACAAACAAGAACAAAAAAATTACTCTTATGGTCAGATTTTGTGGACTTCTGCCGAACCAAGAATGTAAATTCTTCACCAATTGTTCCCTTAAGTTGAAAAAAAAAACAGCTTCTAATCGCTCAGTTTCACAGCTCACGCCTCCCATCAATCAAACGTGTCTGCATTTCCTCTGCATTTGCGCACGTTCCCACCTTCCAACCTCTTAAACCTTCACTGAATCACAAAACAAAAGCTATTTGAAACAGCAATGGAATAATGTCTTTCCACACACACACACATATATTTACGTAGTCCTTTTCTTTGCAAACCAATCTCCTCAAAAAGATGCAAAAATAAACACACACATACGCTGATGCAACCACACAAACAGACACCCTTTTCATCCTACCACCCCTGAATTCTTCTCCTTTCTGCGGTCTAATCTTTAAATGTAAATTGGGTGACAGGTGAATATTGAGGAGGTGAGCGATAACGGGTAACATCTTCACTCGACCGCATTATCGCCGCTCCGCATCACTACAGAACACCTATTCGATATCATTACCTTTTGGCAAAGAGCAGGGAGAAACACACTTGTGTGTCTCTGTGTCCTTTTGTATTCCTAAGACATATTGCATAAACACCTACATGTGCACTTACATCACACACACACACACACACACACACACACATACAATCACATCCAGTGGCTTATCTTCTGCAATAAGAAAAGGGGCTTGTCAGGATGGCACACTGTACGGTTGTGTTTTTTTTGTGTGCATGTGTGTGGATGTGTGTGTGTGTGTGTGTAAGGAAGGCAATGTGCATTAGGGCGATTACAATATCAGCGGACTCCAGATGGAGGCAGGAAAATAAACAGTGGATGAGCAAGAGAGAGAGAGAAAGAGAGAGAGCGAGAGAGCTAAGGGACAGACAACGTGAGAGGAAGGCTAAGAGAGAGATTCTGTGTGTGTACGTGTGTGTGTGCGACAGCCTGCTTGTGTGTGATAGTTAGTGAAAGTAAAGTTAATTAGCGACTCAATCCCAGTCTATATGGAGAGGACTGAGCAAGCAGTGAATGTGAGACAGCGTTTATGCTTTTTACTGTCCTGCACACGTCCATCAGTGTGTATTTAGCCCTGACTGTGGTAGATACGCTTAGTGGTGTGGCTAAACACCTGAAAAAACTACATCTCCCAGCTGTCTATCTGTAATGACACTGCTTGTGCACCTGTCTCTGTGATGTTGTTAAGAGAAGAAGAGAGAAAAACTGGATTTGGTCGTGTTCAGAAACCAGTTATCAGTCTGATGCTCCTTTCTTTTTCTTCTTATTGACGTGCGCTTTTAAAAACCACCATGAAATTTTCACATATTGTCTGAGTCTGCCCTTCTGACCTCTTCCTCGCTTGCCCTATAAGTCTCATGTTATCTGGAGTAAAAACACGAACAAGGCCAATAAAATCAGTTTGTAGTGCTCACTGTTGACATTAAATAAGCTGGTGTAAAAGGCCAACTCATAACCACAGTAAAACAAAGACCTCTTGCTTTTGTGAGTATGAGAACATTCAAGCACGGATTCATAGACACACAGACACACACACACACTGCCTGTAACTCCTTTTTATACCGCCGCTGCTCTTTCATGGGTAATGAAATTCAATAAGCAGTGAGAAGAACTGCCCCCTCGCTGATAACCATCAATGGGATTATCGATCTACAGTGACACGGGTGTGTATGTTCACACACAGACACACACCCCGTAATGCTATCTATAATACAATCAGGGATTTTGTAACATACAGCTCTGAATAATCAGAACAGATCTATACATCTTGAAGGAGTTCATGGAACACTGGTTTTAGAAACCAGTTCAGCTGCTGGTTCCAGATTATATAAGCGTACATGCGGCCTATATAACCTCTGATTGATACGAATCCAACCTGTATTTAAAACCATTTTTACGCCTTCATCCTTTATTTGGTACATCAAGTTTTTATTATTTATGCATTTGTTTGTCAAACACGACACAAAATCAGACAGCAGTTTAAATAAATCTGATGACAATGCATTAAAACACATGTACTTCTTACTCACACTGCAGCCACCCTCTTTCCCTCTGCGTGTGTGAGCGAGATGGCGAGTTGGAGAAATGCATACAAGTTGCAGGTTTGTTACAGCTTTGTCAGCGTTACTTTTCAATCAAGATAAGTTGCCAGAAGAGCACAAGCAGTGACTTTTCTTCTCACACCTCTGCACAACAGCTGCAGCCTGACAGCTAACTGTGAGCTGTGCATGTACACTAACTTTCTCTGTCAATCAGTCTGTGGAGTTATTTAAGGAGTCAATGCAACCAAAGGAATTGAGCGAGAGTCAAAGCTGTTGTCAGGTAAGTATTTCAAGTGTAAAAGGTAGATTAGGAATCTACATGGCCAACTTTATGAAGAACAAATGAGTGTTTCACTTTACAAATCCTGGAAAATAAATAAACTTTCAGACTTCATGGTGAACTCTTCATTTAAAAGCAGTCTATACCTAAATAACAGCGAATATGATAATTATTTTTTATTGTTTAATCTTCACTTGTTTAGACATCCCAAATCAAATGAGCGTTTAAAATAACAAGCTTGACTTTCATTTTACTTAAAGTACCCAAGAAAGATCCACTAGTGGCAGTGAAATAAAGATGAATGAACATTTGGCCTTAGTTTTAAGGTATTGGGACTGAAAGAGTAATACATTTTATAAATTGATCTTATTTTACTGAAAGATCAGCATACAAAAGAGTCTCAAAACCCCTAAGCAGCAGTCAGAAAGCCCAAGTCTTTAAAGCAGAATTATGTAATAATCAACCTAAAGGCTTCAGCAACATATTTAATCTTTGGCTTTTATGATTATTTCCACATACAGACGTCCCTATATTTGATCTGATCACACAAGCTGCTGATGCCATGCACAAAGACAACACATGATGCGGCAAAGCCTTCCAGCTAAAGCAGAAATATGCACACGCTTTGAGATTAACTGAGTCAACATAGCTTGTTCACCGTATATATCAAACCTGGACTACATCCAAATGTTCGTGTGTCACACTTAAAAGATATGCTTTGTAATTAGATCACAGCTCTGGAGCCTCAATGTGACTGTGTGCTGGAAGAGAAAAAACATGCATTTGCCCCACAGATTTACTGGTAATTCATTGTTTGTTGCTGTGATCTGAAAGGTGTGTTTGGATGCACTATAAACCACTAGAAATGTATTAGTTATGGTTAAGATGGGGTAGAAAATAGCTAAACCAAAGCCAGAGTGCGTTAGTGTGTCACCCACACGCCAGACTGAGTGAGTGTGCAGGGAGCATGCGGTCTATATCTATATGTATTTGTACCTGTGTGTTTGTGGGTTATTCTCATCCTGCTTGTAAAGGCGGGAATAAAATGGCTGCCATCATTTTTGCAAGGCCGTCCATGTGTGTGAGCAGCGGTCTGATGCATTTGACCCTATAGCCTCAACGCTGGGAGGAGGAGAAGGAGGAGGGGGGAGGAGGAGGGAGGAAAAACAGGTGTGAGGCAGGCTGGTGGCTGGGCAGATGGCCCCTGGAAGTGCTAGCGGATGCTGTAGAGCCTGGACCACAGAGTTGCCATCGTTAATACGAGCCTGTTTATACAGTCTGCACACACACACACACACACACACTCACACACACATTCACATGAGCAATCGTGCACACAAACACAGCAACAACCTGCAAACAGCACTTATCGTTTACTCTCCCCTCATCACCAGCTCTGTTTACCTTTCATTTACTCTTTCTTTCTCCTTATGTCTTGCTCTCTTTTATCTCCATAAACACACACACACACACACACACACACACACACACACACACACACACTAGAGGTAATGATCCATTCAGTGAACCCACTACTATAATAGAAATTGCAGTGGTAATAGAATAAAAAGAAATACATTACACAAGACATGTCAGCTACTTAATACTTCATGACAAATAATAAGTGGTATTGAAAAATGAGAAAAGAAAAAAATACTTTAGACCAAAATAAACCTTATAAGACAAAAGAATAGTTAATAAAAAACACTAAAAGTGACTTTCTCTTCTTTCTTGTCACTTACATCAACTATCAGTGCAACTTCGTTTTAAAAGATCTTTTGCTCATCATATATCTGAACTTCTACCCTGAAAAAGCTTTGCTTGCTTTCTGGAATGCGCTGGAAAAACATCCAAAGTCCTGTGGTTCTCCCTGAGAGATTTTCCCTTCCCCTCTCTAATCTGAGCTGTGAGAACAGTCTGGCATGGAAGGCAGGTTGTGCCATAGCAGCCTCCCTCCCGAGCCCGCATGTCTGCTCTTTTTCCCAGCCAGGGCAAAAAAGATTCCCACTGGAGCAAAATATAGCCCAAAGCCTTTAATTTCAACCCTGTACGCCACTTCATTTCGTGTTTTCCTCTGCGCCTTTTGGTTAAGATGACAAAGTCGCAGCGGGTGAAGATGGAAACTTCACTTGGCTTGGAGAAGATGTGTTTGACAATTGTGTCAGCGCTCCGTGGGATGTTTTCAGCAAATGCGGTCTGCAAAATCTGTCTAACAGCTTTCTAGGACTCCTGATCAGAGAGGAGCAGAGGAGAAGCTCAAATAAAAAGAAATCTGACAATGCTGCTGTGTTCAAATGTTTCTGGAAGAACAACACAAACACCAACCAACTCATATTTTATCATCTTTTTGAAGGACTAAATCAATGATTCTACTAAATATTCAGGAATTTTGTGTTTATTTATTTGTGTTTATAATGTGTTTATTTTTAGTTATAGCATAGAGAAATTTTGAGCATATAGCATGGAGGCCATTTCACTTTAATTGTAGAAAACCAAACTTGATTCTAAACTTAAATGGCTTGTTGCCCACAAAGTGCGCGTCCCAGATCAGCTCCCATCAGCTGACATCTGCCTTTTATGAAGACATGCACAGCTGCACGATGCAGTCAATATTTAAACAAACAGTAAATAATGAAAAGCTTACAGTCTTCTGCTGTTCTGGCTTCTGTGGAAAGCAGCCGCCGTCCAGCCTCAAGTGGAACATGTTATTTTCATTTTCTTGCCCTCCAGATTTACTATCAATATTTTTCACAAGCAAAAACGAGTTTTCCTTTAGATGGAATAGATTTTGCAACCAAAACATACTCTTTTCGGTTGTGCAAAAACAATTCTTCAATGGAAAAAAGGAACTGCAATAATTTCTATAAATTAAGCTACTGTAAATAATGGGCTTAATATCAGTAAAAATACAGATTTATTCATTTGGACCTAAACTAAGTCGGTTATATTAAAAGTGAGAATGAAAATGTAGATTTGTTTGATGGGTTTAGAGGACTTACACTGAAAAGAGGCAGAAATTCCCACCATGCGTTATGTCGATGTGAGAGGGATAAATAATTTCCAGTCCCTTTGACTCCGCGCAAGGATGATCCGCCTGTGTCAGGAAGACGAAAACTACAGAGTCCAGCCAGCTCTCGGGGCTGTGGTGGTCCACTTCCAGCAGCTCCAAAAGGGGGTTCACGCTCCAAGAAGAGAAAAACGGACACGCGGCGGCTCGCGCTAAGTTAACCGTCACCGGGGATAAGAGTGGGAGAGTCAGGAGCCTTGTAAAAGCACAGATGCAAAGAAGGAGGAGAAACGGGAATGAGATGCAAAGAGAGGATGCTGTAGGCTGCTGCGCAGGGGCACCCGCCTGCCCTCCTTCCCCCCTCTCGCACTCTGCTTCAAAATCCGTCAAACGGTTGGTTTCGGTGTAGAAAATGTTCCCTTCTTCTTTTCCTTATATATGTTTTTATACATGCGAATGAATCTCACAGCCTATGTGTTGGGGGGGGTCCTTGCAGTCTTTTTCTCCGCTGGACTGAGGAAGAGGAGTAACGGCACTCTGCCTCCAGTCGGCGGTGCGCAGCAGAGCCAGGTTGCGATGGGCGGGACGGAGGAGCCGCTGAGGAGGAGGAAGAGGAGGAGAGGGAGGCGACTGGGCAGCAGCCAACATCTGTGTGCCCGAAAACCGGTTGGTAAAAAGCTACACGTAAACAGGCATTATGTTAAATTCCTATACGGTTCAATGGCATAGATTATGATGTAGTGGGAAAACTTAAAAAAAGATGAACAAAGGTTCAAATGACATTTTGAAAACAGTCAACTAGCAAATATGGTGTCTCATAATCTTGATTTTTGTTTTAAATTTGACAGCATTGCTCAGGTATAATACCATGACTCCAATTCTACATAAACGCTTCTACATTATACAAAGAATTAAAGCTGTGACCTTGTAGCATAGTGTACAGAGACACCTGTGAAGAATATGAAGCCTTAGTTTGCAATGGAACACATCTCCCAAGGTGGTGGAGGACAACACGGTTTCTCTTGTTCTCGTGGGACTTCTGGATGCACTGACAAAATGGTGGTAGCCAACCAACTGCACATAGTGATAAAAAAAAAAAAAAAACCTTAGTGATCGACCCCTGGCGGTATCAAGAAAAAGGAACGCAAGAAGTTCGAGAAATAAAGGACTCAAGGAAGAAGTGGAGAAACCCTGGAAGGAGAATCCAACAGTTATAAAGTCACCAGTTCACCCTGGGCGCTTGCCTCCAACCGATACCTCTAGAAACACCAGACACTGCATCCAGAAGAGCGCCGCCCTATAGGAACAGCTAGGTTATTGCAAAGGACCTTCGAGCTCCCTGGACAGGACAAACTTTTAGGTTTTCAACCCATATCAAAAAGAACCAAACTTATTCCTGTTATGAGCAGAACTAAATAAGAGCGACTTATGACCCAAGGTGGAAATGCTCTGAAAGAAGCCATGTCTAACTACCCAAACAAGCAATTTGTTCTTCTGCAAAGTCATTCCTCTTCTTTGAAAAATAATTGTTTATTTGTTCCTGTTTTGTGTGCTTAATTATTTTTGTGGGAATTGCTACAGAACAGTGATGCAGAAATATCCATAGAGATCGCTCATAGTTGCAGGGACTGCAGGCCCATCTGGAGCTGTAATTGGACCTGATTGAAAACAACAAACTTCTTTTTCAATATCCTATCAGGGTAAAATATCCCACCCAGGGACAGTGATCACTGTATCTGGGAAAGTTGCTGTTTTTTAACATGATAAAGGAGGTTATTTCTAGAAACGTTCATGCATATGGGTATATTCTTGCTTTGATTGATGCCAGTATGTGACTTCATGTAAGATGCTCCCAGCAGCTAAATGGGATCTTAACCCATAAGAGCCCAGTCGACACATATGATACACTTTCTTAGACATCTGGCATCAGTTTATGCTAAAAACATTGCTCAAAAATCTATAGAACATAATTGGATTTTTGTCTTCTGGTCCTTAATAGACACCAGAAAGAAGAAGATTATAAAATAAGAATTATGACATATCACATGGCAATAAATAGTGAATATCTCTAAAAAATTGAATCTTTTTAAATATATATTTTTGTTAAAGGGACAAATGAAGACCTTAAATAAAAAAAAAAAAAAA